>CAOJBK011543968.1:0-11012 GCA_948294925.1 Codiaeum variegatum | reverse complement strand
AGTGGCTTTCAACCTTGAAAAAGATCTTTTAGGAGGTGGGGCTACTGAAGCCTTGGTAGCTTTTTGAGTGGCTTTTCTCTTCTGAGGAACCACAACAGTTTGCTTCCCTTTTCTAACATTGGAAGCTAAAGGTTCCTTTTTCTTAGGAGTAGCTTCTTCCTCTTTCTCTTCTGAGGCTTCAAGAGCATCATCTTCATCCTCGCCTTGTTCCACCTCTACAAATACAAAATAAAAGAAGGATCAGTGCCAGATTAAACATAATGCAAAATAAGATAAAAATTCTTTACCTGGTGATCTTGGAGCTGATTCCACAAAGATTGGGTGCTTGACCTACCACCAATTGACAGCTTCTTACATCATGCTCTTCTATAGTAGTCACAAAGAATGAAAGTTGGTTCAGTGTTTCCTCAATCCTAACTATATCATCCCTAGAGCAAGCAGCTAAGTCTATTCCAAATAGAGGGATGGTGGAAGCATCTCTGGTATCAGAAGGAACATCTAAAAGAAGACCGAACTAGTGGCCATAAAGGAAGATCATGTAGAACTCAAAACCTAAAAGAGTGTAGGCCAAGCCACCCTGGGGACTGAAAGCATACTTGGCTCCATTAATGAGGGGTTTAAGGGATGTAACTCGACATCTGTTTTCCAATAAAGTTCTGGAAAGGGATAAAAAAATAAAGCCACTTGGGCTTATCATAGCAATCTTTGAAGAGGCATAAGTACTTATCATCTCTCTTTTTTAACTAGGTAAAAAAGGACCGGCTGAAGTTCATTCTCGGACTGAGAGCTCTGACATCTCATAATGTGTATGCCAATATTAGAAAATGAGGAAAGGGCTAGCTGGGGAGTATGGTCATTTAGCTCAGGGAAGTATGCCAAAAGCCAACATTAAAGAAATAAGAAACTCCCATTCAAGTGCTTAACAGGGTCTTTTTGTACACATCTCCTAAGCTGGGCATACAAATTACTTAAGAATATAGTCCCTAATGCATAGTTGTCACAATTATCTAAAGCTTGTGCAAGAGTGTGAGGCTATCGCCGCTAACACCCGCAAGTGCATGAGGTCGAATCAAGTAGTATCTTGGGTGAGTCTCGGTATTATTCTCCTAAGGGAAATTTGGTTAATTAGCCAAGCACTAGCTCACACTCTTCCATAATTTTCTAGTTCACAATTAATATTAGTTTTGAGATCAAATTAAGTAACTTAAAACTACTTAAACTACTAAAATTTTAGAACATGTGCAGATTTTAGGAAGAAATTAATGATAGAGAGAAGCGTCTACCTAGATTTTAACTCATTTTAACTCAAATTGCAATATTAATTAACAATCCAATGAATATATCAATTAATAACTGAGTGGGTATTTCACAAGGATTAGGTTTAATCCTTTTTCAAGAGATTAAACCCCTAAGCTCTAAGTAATTAAAGAGGAATCTCTTCTCACTTCTTTTCAATTATAAATTTCATTAAAATAAAGTCAAAAGTAAAAAACCCTAGGTGTTTGTGCATCAATCTTTAGCAAACACAACAAACCCATATGCTTTTGAGTGTTCTAAATCCTAACTTTCTATTTCCAATATAGAAAGAACAACCATAATCATCCACAAGCATGCTATTATAAATGATTTTGTAGAAAATTTGATTCAAAAAAATTTCAACATTCATTGAGTAAATAGATAATCAATCCATACAATACTGTAAAATTTTTCTAATCTAGGTAGACAATGGAGTTTAGTTCATGGTGAATGTAAAAGAATAAGAAAGTAAAAGAAATTTACAGCAAACTAGAAAATCCATGAAGACTTCAATATTAATCCACTCAATCTTGTAAATGCTTGCTCTAATTTAGATGAAATCATGGAGATCCACCTTTAAATTGCTTCTTTGATCTACTTTCCTTTTGTTCTTGGCTCCTCTAGGGTTTTGAGAGACCCTTAGATGTTAAAAATCTAAACTTTTTGCCAAGTCCCTTTTTTTCCTGTCAGAATTTGCTTTTATAGTCTGTCAGTATGCTCTCACGTCTGCATCATGGTTTGTAAGCCAAATCGTGAGGAGCTACAGACCTAAGGGATGGCATGAAGGCATTTTTGAGACAGTGAGCTCTCACGGTCTGCGTCACTGTTTGTGAGCACCGTAAGAAGCTACTGTTTCTCTTGAATTTTACAAGATCTCACAGGCTGCCTCTCAGGCTATAAGCCAGACCGTGAGGTAGTCCAGTGAGCTTTTTTTCACTTTGTTTTTATTCCTTTGCCTCGATTTTTGAGCCTAAACTTTAAAGTGTTGCAACATAGCTCCTAAAACTTTATAAACTTTCAAAAAGACCTGAAAACACTAGACCAAGTGAATTAAATTCAATTTATGGCACAAAATCAACTAAGAATATAGGGAAAATATAGTATATCTTACCAAATATCAAACTCCCCCACACTTGGACTTTTTCTTATCCTCAAGAAAGCTTAAACATAATAACAACAATATAAGTTTCAAATGCTTTTTTCCCAAGATTGAAAAAAAATAAGACAAACAAAAAAAGAACAACAATCACTCAAAGAGATACCCTGCTTTCACAACACTTTGGTACATCGACAAAACTAAGAATAAAGCTATTGAATTTAGAATCCATTGAGGCACTATTCCTATGACCTAACCCTAAGGCATTCAAATCACAAAGCCAAACATCTAGTCCAAAAAACATATCTCATATTAAGTCATTAAATCTAAACATTTCTTAAGGCACTCTACTAACTTTTCTTGGAAACCAAACTTTTTTATCTTTTTCAATGCAAGCAATCATGATATTTTCATTTTTTCGATGGACTCGACTTAGCTAAATCCGTCACTACTCTTTTTACACGAAGGCAAATGCTTTTTGCTGCCGACCACGGTTACTCAACTAGTCATGGAATTTTTCTAGGGTGTTTAGTCACTGTCGAATGTCTACTCCTTTTCTTTGGCATAAATTAGGTAAAAAAAACCTAGAGTTTGTCCTTTTAGACTTAACTGATTTTCTTTTGAAATGAAACAAAATAATAATAATAATAATAATAATAATAATAATAATAATAATAATAATAATCAGTGCATCAATGTGGAAAATATAAAAAAAGGGAACTTTGAAAATTTTGATCTATTTCCCTGATTTCGTATTGCAAAAAGCAATATACAAAATTGATACCATGAATAGTGCTAGTAGTTAGCTAAGCAATTCCATAACTAACCAGAAAGCATTTTCTTTCGTGTAAAAAGATTAGTGACAGGTTTAGCTAAGTCCACAAAGTAACCAAAGCATAATACCCAATCATCCGATTCAATGGCCCAAACCCCCACACTTAGCAAAAATACACAATTTATATGTCAAAGAAGGACAATGTGCTCGTAAAGTGCATACATACAAATCGATATAAAGTGAGAGGGGGTCATTCTTTAAGCCTAACAAATATAAATTATTCAAAATTTCGTTAAAAATTGGACCCCCAACTCACTTAGGCATTTTATTGAACACCTTGCATGCATAAAATAAAGCCACCCCCAAAATAGCAAATCAAACACCAAATCACTCTCAAATCATGGCATTTGATAAATAAACAAAGATTCAAGGCTTTACAAACTTTTAATTACTCAAATGTTCTCAAGAAAAATAAAAAATCAAACCTTAAAACCTTAAAATAAAACTAAGACATAAAAAACCACAATCATGTAAGAAACTAGAAATTAACAACTAAATAACACTTTCTATCAAAAATTATTGAATCGATTTTAACAAAAATTCAAAAGATTAACCTTAGCATGTAATTTCTACAAAATACCTTAGAAATGAAAATTTTCACTTGCTAAACTAGAAACAAAGAAAAGAGAAAGTAAAAAAGGAAGAAAAACCATGAATTCTTGAGAAATCTATGAAAAAACTTGACCTTGAATCCTTGTCTTGAGTGTTTGGGAGAGTTTAAGTGTTTGAAAATGCAGAAAAATGAGAAAGTGGGGGTTCATTTCATGGAATGGGGCTAAATAGGGGTGACTTTAAGTTAAAATAGGCCCCACTGAATTGTTTTAAAATAAAGGCTCACGGTCTGCACCATGGGCTATGAGCTAGACCGTGAGACCTCACTGTCTCAAATGCACCAATTGTCACGATCTGTGCCACAGTCCATGAGCCAGACCGTAACACGTTACTGGACTGAATGGCAAAAAATTACCCCTTGTATCATGGTCTGTACCACAGTTTGTGAGTCAGACCGTGAGACTTTACTGACCTCAATGCATCATTTGTCACAGTCTATGCCATAGGCTATAAGCCAAACCGTGACACTTTATTGACCTTAATGCACAAATTGACCCCTTTTTCATGATCTAGACCATAGGCTATGAACTAGACTGTAAGAGGGTAAAATGCAACCTTTTTCAAGTCCAAATGCAGTATACTTACCTTGGTTAGTGCCATGTGTTTTTGGAACATTCTGTGGCTCGAACCACTCACCTTTTCCCAAAGAATTAAGCTTTGAAACATCTGCACAACCTTTAGACCAAGCATTATATCTTTTTTTTCACTCAAATAGAACTAAAAAAACTAAAAAAAAAAAACCAAAGGAAATTAATTAAAATTTAAGCTGGTGGGTTGCCTCCCACCAAGCCATTCTTTAGCGTTTTCTTAAGTAGACATTGGGTAGGGTTTTTCACCTTAACTCTTGGAGGTACATACCTCCCAGAACTAAAAAAGTTCCTCCCTCTCAATGTAAAGTTTCATCCGTTGCACATTCACTTTGAAGTCACCCTTTTTCGGATGACTCAACCCATAGGGAAACACTTGTTTCACCAAGAATAGACCTAACCACCGAGATTTTAACTTGCCTGAGAAAAATCTTAGACGAGAATTGAAAAGTAATACTTTATTTCCCATTTAAAATTCTCGCCTTTGCTTGATCCATACATCATGCCATTTTTTGGTTCTCTCCTTATAAGCCCTAGAGTTGTCATAGGCTTGAAGTCACAATTCCTCGAGCTCGTTGAGTTGTAACTTCCTTTTCTCACCTACAACTAAAAGATTAAGATTGATTTGTTTTATGGCCCAATAGGCCTTGTGCTCAAGTTCCACAATAAGGTGACATGCTTTATCATAGACAAGCTTAAAAGGAGTTATTCCAATCAGGGTTTTATAAGCGGTTCTATAAGCCCATAGAGCTCCATTTAATTTTTCAAACCAACTTTTCCTATTCCACTCTATAGACTTTTCTAAGACTCTTTTGATTTTCCACTTGGAGTTTTCAACTTGCCTGCTCGTTTGTGGGTAATAGGGGGTTGCAAGTTTGTGAGTGACACCACATTTCTTCAAAATTTTCTCCAATTGTTCATTAAAAAAGTGTGTGCCTCTATCATTAATGATTGCTTTAGGTGTCCCTTTTCAAAAACTTGACAACCACCCTAGCATCATTCTTGGGTAGAGCTTGAGCCTCCACCCATTTTGACACATAATCTACAGCCATAGGGATATATTTCTTACTAAAATAACTAAGGAATGGTCTCATGAAGTCGATGCCCCAAACATCAAAAACTTCACATTCAAGAATATTGGTTTGGGGCATCTCATCATGAGATGAAATATTGCCTGTCCTTTGGCACACATCACACTTACTTACCCATTCTTGGCTTTCCTTAAAGATTGAGGGCCAATATAGCCTAGCCTCCAACACATTTTAAGTGGTCCAGTTGGACTAAAATGACCTCCAGTGGGCCCTTCATGACATTAGTTTAGGATTTGAAGTATCTCGGGCTATGCCACACAATGAAGGTTATCACTACAAAGCATTAAGAGAAAAGGGTCCTCTGAAAAGTAGTATTTCAAATTTGAGAAAAATTTCTTCTTTTGTTGGTACGAAAAAAATCTTTTGGGAGTTCCCTAGCAACAAGGTAGGTTGCAATATCGGCAAACAAAGGAATATCATAGATAGGGTCAGAGTCACAAACCTTACTTACCATGATGAGAAGTTGCTCATCTAGGAATGTGTCCTTGATCTCCCTCTCATCTAGCTCATCTAGGCAAACTCTTGGAGTAACAACATCAATCTTATGAGCCTTGGCTTTGCATAATTCTTGGAAAAAGGTACTTTAATGCGAATGATCAGTATACACCACTATCTTTGATAAGAAAAGATATGAGAAAAACTTATCAAAGGCAAAGACAACTACCAAGAGCTCTTTCTCCGTAGTGGTGTGGTTGACTTAGGCATTATTGAGTGTTTTTCTTGCATAGTAAATGGGCTAAAATGCTTTTCCCTCCTTTGCCCCTACACTGCTCCTACTGTATAGTCAATTGCATCACACATGAGTTCAAATGGAAGTCTCCAATTCGAAGCTACCATGATAGGAGCATGAACGATTTTTTTCTTTTAATGTATTAAAGGCTATGGAGCACTCTTCATTAAACTTGAACTCAACCTCTTTCTCTATAAGCCTTGTGAGTGGGCTAGCTACTTTTGTGAAATCTTTGATGAACCTCCGATAAAAACTTGCATGCCCAAGGAAACTTCTAATGCCTTTAACATTTTAAGGAGGGGGTAACTTCTCAATGGTGGCTACTTTGCCCTATCCACTTCAATGCCTTCTTTTGAAATCTTGTGTCCCAACACTATCCCTTCTTCCACCATGAAGTGACATTTTTCCCAATTGAGAACAAGATTTGTTTCCTCACATCTTTCCAACACCCTTTCCAAATTGGCAAAATGCCCTTTAAAGCTATCTCCATTAATGGAGAAATCATCCATAAACACCTGCATGATGTCTTCAAACAAGTTATAAAAAATATGCATCATACACCTTTGAAAAGTGGTCGGTGCATTACAGAGATAGGAATGCATCCTTCTATAAGCAAAAGTACCATACATACATGTGAAAGTTGTCTTTTCTTGGTCTTCTGGAGCAATAGGGATTTGAAAATACCCCAACAAGCCATTTAGAAAATAATAGAATAACTGCTTAATAAGCCTCTCTAGCAGTTGGTCAATGAAAGGCAAGGGGAAGTGATCCTTTCGAGTAGCATCATTCAGTCTTCTATAATCAATGCATACCCTCTACCCGATAATCTTTCTTTGAGGGATTAATTTGTTCTTGTCATTGGGTACAACCATCATCCCCCCTTTCTTTGGCACCACTTGAACTAGGCTTACCTATGAACTATCGGAAATATGGTATATGATATCAGCATCAAGAAGCTTGATCACTTCTATTTTCACCACTTCCTTTATATTGGGATTAAGTCTCCTTTACAGTTGCATAACCAGTTTATAGTCATCCTCTATAAGCATTTTATATGTGTAATCAGAGGAACTAATTCTCTTGATATCCATAATTTTCCAAGCAATGAACGGTTAGTGCTTCTTCAAAAGGTCAATTAGTCTCCTTTTTGCTCAATCAATAACTGGGCACTCAAGATGATAGGAAACTTTTTTCCTTCCCCTAAAAAGGCATTCTCCAAATGATTCGGGAGTTCCTTGAGTTTTAATTCCCAAGGGTCTTCTATAAATGGAATTTCTTTATCAACATTTGGCATTTTAATTGTTTCTAATCCCTATTTCTCTCTAAGTATTTGTTCTTCTCTAATAGCATAATCTCCTCTTTAGCTTCCAAGTCTTCCTCTATAGCTTTTCCCTGCACAAGACATCTTTCAAGGGAATCCTTGAAAGCAAAGCTAGTGACAAAGTTGAGGGATTCATGCTCACAAAGAACATTGCATGAGCCGTCATCATAAAAAATTAAAAGGTTGTTTCAAGGCCTTGTTAACATTAAAAATTACTTTCTCCTCACCCACCATTAAGGTGAGGGTACCTTCATGGACATCGATGATGGCATGGGGTGTATTAAAAAATGGCCTTCCTAAAATCATAGACATGTTCGTGTCATCATCTATGTCAATCACAATTAAATCAATTAGGAAAATGAAATCCCTCACCTTTAATAACACATCCTCTATAATCCCTTTGGGATGTATAACGAATTTATCTGTTAATTAAATGGTCATTTGTGTTAGCTTAGGTTCCCCAATAGTAAGTTTTTTGAAAACTTGATAAGGCATGCCACTAATGCTTGCTCTAAAATCGGCCAATGCCTTATCAATTTCTAGGTTGCCAATTAAACATGGAATGTGAAAGCAACTGGGGTCTTTCAAATTTTTGGGCAACCTTCTTTGTAAAAGATCGGAAGACTTCTCGCTCAAATGCACCATTAATACCTCTTCAAGTTTTCTTTTGTTAGAGAGAACTTCCTTAAGGAACTTGGCATACTTGGCCATTTGAGCAAGAGCCTCCATAAATGGGATATTAATATGAAGTTGCTTAAAAGTTCAAGGAACTTACCAAATTGAGCATCCATGTAGCTTTTTTTATAATCGTGTTGGATATGGCACCTTGGGTTTGTACTCCTTCACTATTGGTGATGCTTTAGGTTGCTCCTCCTCTTTACTTGTCTCTTACTCTTTCTCAACCTCCACCCCCTCGTTAACTTAGAAAGGTACCTCTTCCTTGGTTTCCTCTTTTTCTTCTTAGTATTGCATGGCAAAGCACCTGGATATCTTTAACTCAAGAGCTTGGTAATTTACCCAACTTGAGCCTCTAAATTTTGTAAGGAAGCTTAAGTGGTTCTAGTAATTGTCTCTTAATTTTGTAATCAAGTTTCTGTAGATTGAACAAACTTTTCCATGGTCTTTACAAGGATTCTTTTACTTGTGGTGGATGTTGTCATTGCATTGAGGGGCCTTGGTTGAAATCACTGTGGAGGACCTCTTTGTTCATTTTGGTCCCTCTATGAGGAGTTAGGATGGTTCCTCCACCTAGAGTTGTAAGTATTGGAATATGGGCTGTTATTGTTACCCCTTTGCATTCCTCCAACAAAGTTTACTTGCTCTTGCCTCCCATTAGACCCAACCATATTGCATTCTTGCACATGGTGGCTACCACGAAAACTCTCACAATACATGGTTTGGTGTCAATAAGTTCCTGAGGTGAACACATCAAATTTCTTGTTAAGGGCTTCCACTTGTGCTATCAAAGAAACAACTGAGTCAATAGAGTGAACACCCATTGCTTTCAACATTGGGAGGTCCTAGGAGAAGGTAGCCATTGATAGTAGGCTAGAGAATTCTCTTCAATCAAGTCCCTAACCTCTTTCAGAGTCTTTTATCCCAAAGATCCTCCTTTGGAAGCTATCAACATTTTCCTATTATTGTAATTGAAACCATTGGTGAAGGTCTCAATTTGTTGCTATAATGAGAAACCTTGATGGGAACACTTTAATAATAAGTCCTTAAACCTTTCCCATCCTTTATAAATCTCATTTGTACAAATGAATAAATCTTAATTCGTAGCTTAGCGGGAGGGAAGTACTTCTCCAATAATACTTCTGCATGGTAGCCCCATTTGGTGAAATGACCCGATGGGAATGATTTGAACCATTTCTTTGGTTTGTCACTAAGTGATAAAGGAAACAACTTCAACTTTATAGCATCCTCCAATGCCCCATTCATCTTAACTATATCACATATTTCAACGAACAAGTCTAAATGGGAGTGAGGATTCTCATGGGCCAAACCACCATATTCATGAGTTTTAGATCATTTGGATGATAATCAGCTTAATTTCAAAGTTATTTGCATCAACCGATGGTCTTCAGTTCAGACCACCAACATCATTTGGATCCTCTCTAGAAAAGTCTTATACAGTCCTTCAAATTGGAGCCCCATTACCAATTTCGGCTCCATTTCCATTACCAATCCCATTGCCATTACCATTTCTAGCCCCAATGGCATTTCTATTCCCCTCATCATTGCCATCTCCAACTCTAATTCCATCATTGTTACCCTTTATGTTTGTTGGGTTTTCCGCATGCAATTGACGCAACATTTACAAAAAATAGCATGTACAGACGCAGCGGAATTTAAAATCTAACAAGGAAATCCACCTAGATCTGTTTTCATAATAACGATTAAGAAAAAGAAGTGTTAAATTTAAATACCTTTGGAGCGTGCTTTAACTGGATTGTTGTAGCCTCCCACGAAATCCTTTGTCAATCTGGTTTGACTGTAGGGATGCTAAGGGCACTCCCCTCTTCGTTCCCTCACACTTAGGATTCGTATGGGTTAACCCAAAGTGTGCTAGCACTCGAACGGGAAGCTTCGGATCTAAGGGAACTCTTCTGTAGAATTTTCTGTTCAATACGACTAAGGAATAGAGAGAATCAGTTGTCTTCTTCTCAATGGAACTCTTCTTTAACTTCTAATCAACGATTGAAGGAAGAGAAGAAGAAGAAATTAATTCAGTTTTGGTTTGCTTCTACTGTACTGTTTTCCGAAAATAATTTTTTTTCTTTTCTTCTACAGTACAGTTCACCGAAAATAAACAAATAAAATAATATATAAATTAATCGGAAAAAACCATTTTTTTTTAAACCAATTCATTCAAATTTGAACTTTTCCACTTTTCATGTTACACAGTTTCATTCGAACTGGAACTCTTCCACTTTTCATGTTAAACAATCACATTCAAATTGGAACTCTTCTAATAAAATATTCAAATTTGAATTCTTCCAAAAATATTCAAATTGGAACTCTTCCAATAAAATATTCAAAACCGAATTGGATAATTTAAATTAATTTATTTTTTGATTTCTCAAATCAAACCAAAATAATTTATTTAAACCACTTAATCAAACCAAATTTTGACCCTAATCCAATTAGGTTCTAGTTTAATTATTTGAACCATTCAATTAATTTAACTAACCGATCAACAAGCTTCCAGGTCTAAACTGAACCCTAAAAACTTGTACGATCCTGAAGGCCCGTTTCAATGTTGGCAATGGACGAAAATTACATTTAAGTCCAAAAGTTATAATTGGTCTCTAGCAAGACGTTATAACTACCCAAATTGAAATCGAGTGTCGAACAGTCGAATCAATAAAGCCTTATAACAATCTTTATACAACCCGTTGTCAATAGATATCGCGATTAGCATAAGGCATGCCCTCGGTCACC
>CAOJBK011543569.1:0-13558 GCA_948294925.1 Codiaeum variegatum | reverse complement strand
AGAATGAGAGAAAAAACCATCGGTGTGACGATTCTTAAAGAAAAGAAGAGAAAATGATTAAGGAGGAAACTCTATGTTTCCCACAGACGACACCAAATGATGCGTGATATGTTGTCACGTAGTTTGAATGGAACTCCTCTAGTTTGGTTGTGTCAACCTACAAGACAAAGAGATGATCAGGGGTGGCCGGACGCTTATCCGGCGATAACCCTCCGACGGCTAAGTCAGTAACTAGAGAGGAGTTAAGCAAATGCTCTCAGAATTGGAACTATGGCTTGTATGTGTAAAACTTGCTTGAATGAGGTGTTCTGAATGTTATTTACAGGGCTGAATCACTGTAGCTGGGACATGTGTCCGCTTAGGGTAGACTATCAAGTACTCTAGATGGGACTACAACGTGACTGGAGAGTTGATGACTGAGGCTGTCAGCTTTCTCTATCTGACGTTCAAACCCCGAAGGCTAATAGGCCAAACTTGCTGTAGGTTCGAGGGCTCGGGGAGGGATTAGTGCATTTTTAAGGTTCGGTTTAGCTGTGAACCATTAGCTGGTATCAAATCATTCTGAGGCAGTGCAGTATCAAGTGGTAAATGCATCTTTCGACAATTGATCTACAATCAAATCCCCTCTCACTAAAAAAGGAAGGAGCTATTTATTCTCTTTCTTTGGAGTATATTTCAAGATATGGGTTGCTAATGGCGTAGTTACTGCATGATGAGCTATGTTGTCCGCTGCGTTATTGGCTTCTGATACACGTTTGACATTCACGTTCCAATCTGTATCTAATAGCCTCTATCTAGCACCCTTTGAATGCTATGAATCAATAATCTAAAGCTGAAAGAATTATTGTTCTGCTCCAGCACCAAATGTACAATACTTCGGCTATCTACTTCAAGTTTTTTCCCACCATGGTTCCATGCAAGGTCTAATAATCCGTGGTTTGTTTACCACAGCTCAGCTCCTTTAACTGAAAAGAGTTCAATATCAAGGCAAAATTCCTCCATTAAACATCTCAAATAATCACGACCGGGACCTCTAAACTAAAGCCATCCCGTTTATTGAGTTTGCACAAACCCTTTTTAGGCGTAAGCCATCCAATCAAAGCAAGTGTGCATGCAGTACCATGAAGAATCATATAGTTATTAACTTGGACAACTTCATGTGTACAAAATAGAATTCGATCCGCCATGTTTTCTCTTCTAACCATTTGCTCACCAAGTAATTCTTATTTACTCCAAAACCAAAAGAACGTTGTAGCTTTCCCAAAAATATAACTCCAATCCATCACAGAATGATTGCCTAGATAAAAGACCATATCCTTTAAATTTAAAGAGAAGAACATACCTTGGTGCTCTCTTTGAACCAATTTCATCCAAGCAACTTTTGAAAGCCAACAATCTCTGAGAACATAGAGATTGTTTTGTGTCTATTGCACCTCGGCGTGTTCAAATTTATAACCAATCCATCTAAAATATTCAACTCACACCAATTCAATCCATAATTTTGCATAATTTAAATAATTCACATGGTTAATGGTTTGAATATAAACCAAATATGAAAATATATTAGATTATGGATGATCCATTTGGATCAACCAAAAGAACCAACTTAAAATTTTTATTTTTATTTTTCACCATCTCACTTCTCTCTCTTCATGCGTATACATTAATTGGATTTTTCATTTTTATCTTTCATATTTTACAGTAAGTATATATATAATCTTCAATTAATTAATTTTTATCATTGAAATTAAAATTTAAATAATTTCGTTAAAAAATAAATAAATACTAATATTAACACAATTGAATTAATTAATATTTAAAATTTTTGTGTCCAATTTGACTATGAAATTTTTACAGCCAAAAATAGTATTTTAGTTCCATTTTAAAATATTAATATACTACGCACTTGTATTATTTCAAAATCATACTACATTTTCAACTAATTATATCAATTATGTTAATATAAAATATTAATTCAATTTTTATGATTGACTCATGTTCTTAAGTCATTTTGCAAACTTGTTTATAAGTAGAATATGAATTTAGACAATATCAAATTTTAATTTATTAATCAGTAATTTTAAAAAAAAATTCAATTTCATAACTTGATTTATATGTTTTTTAATATCTAAATATGAAATTAATATATATGAAAAGCTATAGATAAGTGTGCAACTATATATTAATTAATTCGAAGAAGCAAATAAAAATTGTTAAATTTAGTTTCAAGAATGTGAAAACTCATGTGAAATTATATTATTTTAAAATTCAATTTGTTTATAGAGTCTGAATTATAAATTATCGCACTTGAAACTTGAAAGTTTTGAAGATGAAAGTTGTTATAATTAATTTAAAGTTAATTAATTATTAGATAAAATTTGTTTAAAAAATAATATAACAAAATATTATAAGTCTAGAAGAATGAAAGCTAAATAAAATAAAATAATATATAATTTGAAATTAAAGTTAAAAATCAATTAGATCTATAGTTTGATCTAATCTATTTTAATTTACATGGATCTGAATTAGATTGGTTAAGTGCATAAACCATGGATATTTTTATCTCTTTGGTTTGGATTGGATTTACAACAAATCCAAATGGATTTGAATTAATTAAGAACACCGCTAATTGCACCCAACCTTTCTCATGTAGCATTAATAAAGATTGGCCTTCTCAGTTCGTCCACAGTACAGATCCATGCATGACTGTTCAAAGAAGTATTGATCAAAATCTGGTTTCTGTTGCCTAAACGCCAGTACATACCCTTTAGAGTCGAGTTCTATACCTTCACCATTGCACACCACAAGCCGCAGGCACAATTTCAGTGCCCTGTCTTTTTTCATATATATATATTATTCTATTGTTCATTAGTTTGTCCATGTGTAATCTGCTTTATTTTATTTCTCAATTTTCTTTATCCTCACTTTTGGAAGGCATGCGCCTTCGTGCGCTTTCCACTTTAACAACTATGCTGTTAAGACAACTCATACAAATTGAATTGGGAAATCAACTGGCATGAGGTTCCAGGAAAAAAAATTGCTTTTACCGAATCTTGATGAACAATGAAAATATATTCTTTCAATTAGCATGCACTTTCTGCAACAATAATAGAAGGGGCAATGACATTTGAAATGAGTTTTTTTTCCCCTTTCACTTGTGTTTTATTATATGGTTCGGTATTTGTATAAAAATAAACCTGGAATTTTGGGACATTCACTACAATTGTATTTTATAATTTATCGTTCGTATCATAGCAATTTCAAAAAGATTTTGGAATTTCCACAAGCGTCAACTTGGATTCGACTCAAGGTAGAACAGCTCAAAGTAAATTTATCTAAATTTAATAGTGAAAAATCCCTACACTGGGTTAAACATTTGTATGATTGATGAACAAGAGATGAATAACCAATCAATTTCCCACCAGTATGAACCTCCCAAAAGGCTCCATCCACATTATATATATGTATATATATTAGACAAATGTACGATATAACGATGTTACAGGTATTGGCATCTCCCCATCAGGTATCTATTGGGAAACACCACGGAAAACAGTATCTAGGGTGACAGCTCTAAACATGAATCCCGTTGAGTTGAAGAAACTGAACGCAAAGCATGTACACAAAGGAAAAAGAAGAAAGAAATAAAAGAGGGGGAAAAAAGAGAGAAGCAGGGTGAATATGAAGACAGAAAAGCATACTAATCTTATATCTTCAGCCGTTTTTGAGCCTGATCCAAGTCCTCTCCACTGCTGAGATCCCTAAAATGTTTCGCTGCTTGATTGCTAGAGGGGGGATTCTGAGGATCCTGTAAAGCAATGGACAAAATATAAATATCTGCAAAGATCAAATGAAATAGTAAACTTACAATATCTTTAGAACAAGAACAATTTTTTGTGACCATCTTGTATACTAGCATTATACCTTAATAGTAGATGTTCCAGACATCGGCCCTCTATTTGCCCTCTTTCCAAGATCAATCTGCACAGAGATATTAGCCTGTGACAAATCAACACCAGCACTCTGCAATGCCTGTGTAAGACTGTTTAACAACCTGGTTTACATGAAAAAAAAAATGATATTCATTAGCCTATGATTTAGCAGCCGCATCCGAACAAATCAATGATCTGACCATAGCTTGTAGCATAATGTGAAGGACAGATATATCAGACATGAGCTCTTCCAAAAATTATACATCAACAGACACCCTAACAAAAATTTACATTGCTTAGGAATTAGAACACACCCCAACAAGTGAAACATGGAACATATAATTCTGACCATAAAGTTCCTTGAAGAAAAATGTACACAAAGAAAACCACAATGAAAAAGGTGCTCTGGTACATTGTATTTCTAAGGACTGTTAGGAGAGAAAAAAAAGGAAAGAAAGAAAAGATTCCACCCACCCTTGAGAATAAACACTGGAGATGTTGATTGTCCCCCCTTCAATTGCCAGCTTTTCTTGCTGGTTCTGTATATCACCAGCCATGGGAAACTCAGCTGAATATGCATCAGAGACTGGTTGTTGAAGAGGATGTGCTACAACCCCATCATTATGAACAGGCATAGGCATGGTTGTTTGCAAAGACATGGGAAGAGGAACCTTGTTAGCTAATTCGGGCTGTCTCTCTACTGCCTTGCGAGTAATATCCCTACTAGAGTCAGATTCTACTTGATTCTGTGTCCCTGCAAGTATGGCTGGACTGATGGCAATATTGTTCTCATCAAATTTTCCTGGGAATGTTGACCCTGGACCAGAACCATTTTTTAACGTTTGTGGGGGGCCAATAAAATTTTGAACACGCCAGTGACTATTTCTCTGTAACAAAAAGGAAAACTAATGAGTTTATCTAGAAGTTTCCAGATGAAAGCCAGCATCATGTTCAAATGCATTTCCAACTTATCTTCAACACCACTGATTTAATAATGCCCCACCAGTAAAAAAAATAAAACAAAACAAAACAAAACACAATCACTTCAAAGAATATCTAAAAGCAATAGCCTTTTAATGACCAGAAAATAATGAAAGCAAAAGGAAAACCCATATTGAGACACTTGTAGGTAAATGCAAGTAGCAGTCATAAAGTCATGGGACACCGACATCCTTTCCTAAAGAAAAGAAAAAAGTGGCACAAAATCATATATAATAAGTTCAAGTCTTGACTTGAAACTAAAACTGAACTCTAAATTTCAAGTTCCATCAACAGGACTCTGAAGATCTACCATGTTCTACTAGTTCATTTATGTCGGTATCAGTAGGCCTAAAAAAACTAGCATCAAATATGGTGTGAAATAACAAATGGCATGTCGAAGGGTTATCAAAGGCATCAAACTTACGCTTGCTAATTTTACTTGATTATTTTGTACGGTACTTTGCTGATGCATATACAACCAAATACTCCAGCAGAAAACATAATTTTACAAATGGTTAATGCTAACATGTTTGCATTGGATTCTTTCATAGGATTATCAGGACTGTTAATTGTTATCACATTACATATTTCTCCTTTAACTAGAACATTTTAAACTTCAAAGAACATGAAATCCATCCAGAAAAAAAGCCTAAAATTCTTTTACTAAATCAAGCATATAACAGCAAACAAGATCAAATGAGAAAATCCTCCACAAATTCCATACTCCCTTCGTTAGTTTCTTACAAAATTCATAAAACTGTGACAATCGATTCTACCTTCATAAAGAAGCAGAATGCATCAGCAATGCAAACTCAAACATGCAAAAAGAGCCTAACCCCGCAAAAGCAATTGAAGAAGCAAACATAGATAACCAAGCATTAGAACTTTACCCACGGCATCAACTTTGTGGACTCAGAATTCCAACCCTGGTATGAACCTTCATACTTTTGCACATTCTCCTGTAAGTACTGCACATATTCAATCACCTACAGATGAACATTAAATTTAAGTAAAAAAATTGAAACAGAATGTCCATAGAGTATATATTTAAATGTCGTAGTTGATTATAATATTTTAATACATACCTCAAGCAGAAATGATGCTGTATCTTTCTTTTGATCACTATGCGGTATAAGATCTCTTAATATCTGAAATCTGAAAGAAATATATAAGGTTCATCAATTTTTATTATTTCATAAGGTTTTCTAAATCTATTCATCAGATTCTGGGGTTTATCGATTTTTATATTTCATAAGGTTTTCTAAATCTATTCATCAGATTCTGGAAAATCAATCTCTTAAAAAATGTGATCACACTTTTAACCAGATTAATCTGTAACTATTTGTATACAGCATCTGCAACGTGTGATTGTCAATGTGCAAAGACAAGGTGCACAAGCACTTAAACTTTGAACCTTAAAATGATTCATAAACATAGCATTTTGAGAAATTCCATAATTTATCTGATGCCATTGCAAAAATTAGATGACAAAATTAAATGAATACCATGAAAAAGTGTGCAATATGATAAGCCTGGAATTGCCATGAACTTGTCAACTCTTTACCAAAGCATATTCTTTTTTTTCGTATAAATATTGTTGTTGCAACAAAATTATGTAAAGAAATTAAGATCAGGAAATGATAATAATTCTATCAACTTCGAACATAAAAGGGAAGCGCAAACAAATCGAAGTCGTTAGGATCGACTAATTTAAGCTTTGATCCAAACATAACTAGAGTTGTTTATGTGTATAGTTCAATCTAAATGTGGCATACAATGATTGACTACACGATCAGGGAGCAGAATAAATTAACATAATTCCCAAAATCCAGAATGAATGAAATAAACTAACCAAAAATGCCCTCGATCGTCGCTTATTTTCAAGCACTAGTTTCCAATTTTGGGACTAAGGCTGAGTTGAGTACTTAAGTTTCTAATATCCTATCTGTCTACCCCTTCAGTTGGAAGTGTATTCAACAAATTGCTTAACTTGAACTACAGCAGCAGTAGCAGCAAATATTGAATAAAAGTAAAGAAATTTTGAAACTAGAAACTGAACATGTATAGCATAAGCACTCAACAAAACAATTACATTATTACTATCATAGCACCAAAATGACAGCAAATTTTTGGAGATATTAACAGACCTCTCATTAATCTTGCTCCTTCTTCGCTGCTCAGTGACTGAATGTTTTGATCTCATTGCATTAGCCTTATCACTATTCTTCCCATCTACCCTCCACGTCCAAACCCCACATCAAATAAACAAACAAAATTGAAACATCAAATAGAACTCAAAAACACATTTTAAAAACACTATTTCACCACCTGAAAAACAATAAAGCTCCAAAATTTATCACAAGAACCTCAAAATGTTCAACAAATAAAATACATAAAAAAAAAAAAAAACAAATATGCTCAAAGTAAGTAGAAAACAAGGTATCAGCTAAAAAGGAAGGCAATCAATCAGAGCTAGATCTAACATAATTCAAACACACCTTTGTTACTATTAGTGTTGTTGTTGGTGCTAGTAATAACATTCGAAGAAGGCCCGTCCTTTCTGGAACCACAGTCATCATCCTCGTAGTCTTCCTCGTCCTGATTTTGATTTGCTTTTCCTCTCATTATTATAGCTCTATCAAGGGAATGAAAAACATACCAATAATTCAGATTTTACCGATTAAATAAATTCTCCTCCATTTTCAATTAAAGAAGAAAGAAGGAGACTGATAAAAACCTGGAGTTTCTCCAAAATCTTGAGAATTTTATAGCAGTGGAGGATCTCTATTACTAATTTAGTTTCTTTTCTTTCCTTTTCCAGCAAGCACCGCCGTGGTCTGTCGTCTTCTCCGGCTCTGCCAATAGCTATGTTCGCTCGCGAGTGAGGAAGCGAGGTGGCTTTTTTTTTTTTGTCCCAGGAAGAGGAGCACGCGATTGTATGTGTATCAGGGCATGTTCTTCCTGTGAGCTTCACTACTTTTTAAATCTACCAGTTTGTTTTTACAAAGCTCGCCATAAAATGTCTCCTTATAATTATTTTTGTGTTTTTTTTTTTTTAATGAGGTCATTCGCACAATACTAATAGGATCTACAATATTTTAAAATTGATTAAGAATTGGTTGCAAACTAGCACGATAGGCAGAGTATTTTTATTATTTAATTTATTAATATTTTATTATTATAATTATTAAAATACATTTTTTATAATAAGATATCATATATAATTATTGATTAAATTATAATATATAATTTTGTATATATTTTTTTATCAAGTAAGTAAAGCTTGTTTGTATTAATGTGTACAATCAATTATATGAGTATCACAAGAATATATAGGCAATGGCCCATACCATTCAAACAATCATAGATAGAGAATGAGTATTTTGCTAAGCAATGTGCATGATTGTGCATTACCCTTTTTACATGAAATACACTTATATTGTTTTGAAGCAAGCTATGAATATCATTAATGATGATTCCTAATGAATTAGAAGGAATGAACTACTGCTGAACTTTGAGAACAATCGGAAGACAATCAAGCTCGACTATTTGAACTTGCCAAGAAAAATTACGCAACCAAGAAAGAACTTCTCTCAAGCCAATAGCTTCTAAAAATTTTGCATTCATCATGTACGATATAGGGGCAACCATTGCAGCTAAGATGAATCCTTCACAGTTACGGTTAAGTGCTCCAACCGAACATTGATGTTGTCTAAAACTTACTGTTATATCCAGATTAACCTTCGACAACCCAACAGAAAGACTAACCCACCTCTCTCAATAATCATCCAAACCAGACGAAATAAAAGGAGAGGCAGCAAGCATTATTAGTTTTGTCGCATGAGCAGCAGCAAACTGAGTCGTTCCAATTTGCATTAATGCCACCAACTAATTAGGAAGCAATTGTTGCCCTTCCCAAAGCAGCTTATTTGGGCGTACCACAGACTATCAACCAAAAAAGGAAAATTACCATCTCCTCTATAAACAATACCAACGACACAACTTTAAACCATTCCAAAAGTTTTTCACTGGCAATTTGTAGCACCCGTTGAAGGCCAACACCTCTCCATGTCATCTGAGCAAAATAGCAGTCTTTAAATAAATGGATAAGAGACTGAGTTAAGGTATCACAATTCAAACAGCCACCTCCTAAAAAAATTTGCTCTGTCTCCAACAACTCCTTACATGGCACAAACCCATAAATCACTCTCCATAAGAAAATCAACTAACATGGTGGAGATTGAATCCTCTATGAATTCAACCATTGATTTGGCAGCCAAGTATTAGAAGCCTCCCTTGAAATTTTAAATTCATAACTGCTTGATATCCACTCCGAATGTTGTATTTACCATTGTTAGTCCAGAACCATAATCTATTATCCTGTAATTTAGAATATGGAAAATAATAGAGATAATATGTTCAACATCAACAGGAAGAGACAACTCCTAAATAAACTCCATATCCTATAGTCCATTTTGAATTCATTCATTCACCATTGAAATACTAGGAATTGCAGGCCTTGAAGTTTCAATTTTAAAATTTCGAGCTGAAGGGATCCAATTATCCTCCCATATATCAATATTTGAACCATCTCCTACTCTCCATGGCAAAGTAAAGGAATCACAGATTGTAAGCTTTTCCAACTAAAGTTATGTGATTCACTCACCATGACTTGCAAAATACTAGAACTTGAATATTATAGAGCCTTAAGAACTCTAGTCGTTAGCGTGTTTAGATCGGAGAGTAAATGCCAACATTGTTTTGGCATTAATACGAGATTAAACTCTTTCAAGCTTTATATACCTAAACTCCCTAACTCCTTTGGTAAACACAATCTATCCTAGGCACACTAGTGAATCCTCATATTACCTTTAGATGAATCTCCCCAAAAGAACCCATTCATCCTCTTCTCAATAAAATCAATTATAGCTTGTGGTAACTGAAAGACGTGTATTGAATAAGCAAACAACGCTTGAATAACTGCCTTTAGCATCACATCCCTCCATTCTATAGATAAGAGCCATTTTTTCCACATAGCCATTTTCTTCCGAATACAATCTCTTAAGACATTAAATTATTTTTACTTGGATCACCTCATAATTGAATTCACACCAAGATAAAGGCCATTAAAATCAGAAAGGCCAATACCTAAAGATTAAGTGTGCCTTTGTCTTCTCACAGCTGAAACCAAGGATGTAAAGTAAGTGCTACTCTTTTCTAGGTTAACAAGCTGTCTAGAAGCTACTTCTTAGTTAAGAAGAATCTGCATTAATGTTTATGCCTCCTTAGGATTCACTTTAGTAAAATAAGGCTATCATTTGCAAAAAATAGATTAGAGATTTTTGAAGCATCAGGTGCAAAGATAATCCATGAAGATGACCATGCTGATAAGCAGAGGAAAGCATATTTGACAAAGCCTTAGCACATATGATAAAAAAGGTACAAAGGCAGTGGGTCCCCTTGTTGTACTCCTCTAATTGGTGTGACAGTGCCAACCATTGCCCTTTAAAACCAAAACAAGATAGCATAAAATCATTGAAGTTCCACTCCATCCTATCATAGACATTTGTCATATCTAATTTCACCACCAACATACCACATCAACCCCTCAAATTAATTTTTTAATATGTGCATAGCCTCTACTTTAAGCAGGACATTATTTGTAATAAGGCATTCAGGGACAAACTCACTTTGCTCTTCTGAGATTAAGTATGGAAGAACCTTCCTCATATGGTTGACAATTGCCTTTAAACATAATTTATAGATAACATTACAGAGCCCTATAGGCCAAAAATCTTTAACATGAACAAGAGTATCCACTTTTGGAATAAGAACGAGATTAGTATGATTAAAGCCATTATCCATCTCACCAAATAAAGAAAATGAAGGCAAGAATGCACCACGTCATTTCCGATGACGTCCAAAAAATTATTATAAAAATACCCATTCAAACTATATGGACATAGAGCCTTGGATGGATCCATTTGCTTTAAGGCGGCAGTAATAAAAGGCTAAGATAAAACTTCATTATGCTCTCTGGAAATAAATGATCTCATACTAGAAGCAATATTAGTAATGAAGGAAACATTACGGAGTCACGAAGCAGAAGCAAAAGGAAAGTATTTGTGAATCGAAAAAGATTTGGTTTTGTTTTTTCAAAACTTTTTCAAAAACTTAGTTTGACTTAAAATCTTTTAACAAAATTAGGTTAGGCAACTATTCAAATACTTTGAAACATTGCCATAACCTAGGGTTTGAGTATAAAACATTTTGTCAAAACTCTTTTAACAAAATCATTAGAATTTTTCAAACTCTTTGAAAATCAATTCTATGTCAAAACTCTTTTAACATAGAGGGTTTAGTCATTTATCAAACTCTTTGATAAATGTCTAAATCTAGGTTTGGACACATAACTTCAACCAAGGACATTTCACCAATTTGTGTGCAAAACACAAGTTGAATAAAGAAAGATTTGAAGTAAGAATACATCTCACTCTCCTTCGTTAAGCTCCTCAAGTACAAATCCTCTAGCTTGAAACATACCTAGCTTTTTCCAAAAGCTTGTTCTCTAATTTTCTTCAAGAAGCTTGAATAGTCTCTTTTTGGTTACCCAAATGTTTGATCCTTGCTCCTTTATTTGAGAACTTGAGACATGAGGATTAACTTTGGACTTGAATGCTTCTCCACACTCCTTTCTCAAAGGTTAATAGAAGAAGAACCTGTTCTTGAAGAACTTTTCTTCAAAATAAGTATTCTCTCTCTATAGTGTGAATTTTGAGCTTTCTCTTTCTAACCTTTTAGTTTCTCTCTCTAACTCTTAGAAGAAGAAACAAAGGTAGAATATGATGAATAGTAGTCCATACATCTCCATTAGGCAAAAAGATGAAGACCTAGTTGGTCTTATACCCAAATCCTCCAACATCTTCCCTCAAAATGAGGAGGAGAATGGGAAAGATGTTTGTTGACTAGTTTATTAGTCTACTAATCAACTACATTAAGACCAAACTTAGTAGGAATCACCTTTAAGCCTCAATTAACCACATCTAATATGGATTAGACTAACATCTCATGTTAAGCCTAATTATTTTATTTGTTTGTCCAAAACCATTTCAATCAGTCATACCCATTTGTATCTCATACAAACTATGACATAATTGAAATTATCCTTTTATGAATTAAACATCAAGACATGATAGAATCTTTATAAATTGGATTACATATTTAATTCAATCATCATTAATAATTAATTAAACTCCTTAATTAATCATTAATATGATTCATATAAGCTACTGGGAATTGCTATATGGTATGTGACTTACTAGGTTCATGTTCTAATTAGCAATGGGATAAAGAAAACTCTTTTCTTTCTACCAAGTGTGTAATCCTCATCACACACTTAGTCCCATAAGTCCTAAGTGATGTCTAGCTTAACATATCACGACTACCCAATTAGAAATGAATGTTGGTAATCATATCTTTGACATTGCATGGACCTCTTGACCATAACTACCGTGCACTCGAATCCCTTTATTACAGATTCATGATCTTAGCTAGGGTCATGGAATAGTCAAACCCTATATGTCATATCATATGACCTCTATCTGGTGTTAGCTCTCGATAAACTGGTTCCTACTAGAAACTCTTTCTAGTGAACCTAATTCACTGATAACTAGCAAATTATACATTATTTTCTCTCATGTTCTTGATGATTTTACTTGTTAAATTGAATTTAATGTGTTTTTTCTAGTGTTTTCAGCCATTTCTAAGTTATTAATTTGAATTCCGGAGTACGGAGGAACTACTTCAAGGTTCGGACTCGAAAGACGAAAAAAATGCGCGAAAACAGAGCAAAAAAGGTCTCACGGCCGTTGGCACGCCCATGGCAGTCACCGCTACCCATATCAGCCAAAATAGAGAAATAGTAGCTTCCCACGGGTGTTGGAATGGCTGTGCTAGCCGCACATGGGAGCTTACTGTCTAATTTGCCAATTTTGGCTAGTTTGACACTGTCTCGGTATTTTGAGCATAACTCGAGATAAAGAACTCCAATTGAGGCAATTAAGGTACCATTGAAAAGATGAGAGAAATATATAGAACTTTTAAGAAGACTGAAAATTCTAATTCCTTCATTCATATATCCAAAATTTGCTCAAAAGTCAAACGTCTGATTTTGGGTACCAATTTAACTTATGCTGACTTGGCAAAAAATTAGCCAATCCATGTTTGCACCTATCTAAACCATAATAATCCTTAAAGAACTATAAAAGGACATAATTTATTTTAGAAAGAGAGGCTTGGGAGTTCTAGAGGATGAAAATCAGATCCGAGGAGATGAAAAACAAGTCAAGGAAGGCTTCTAAATGAGATTTACAGAGATCATCTCGGAATCAAAGCTGGAACAAGGTAGATTTGAGTGAAAATACATTAAAGTTATCATGAACTTCATAGATTTCCACAACTTCTTAATCTTTTCTTATTCTTTTGTTTTGATTATGAATTAAACATTATTATCTGCCTAGATTAGACGAATATTGCTCTATTGTATGGATTAATCGATTTTTATTCAATGAATATTTTGTTTTTCATTAAGTTTATCTCTTGATTATTTAATCTGAAAATCAATTGTATCACTAGTGTGTTGATTG
>CAOJBK011543069.1:0-10146 GCA_948294925.1 Codiaeum variegatum | reverse complement strand
CATTTCAGTAGTGGAGACATATTGAGTGCACAGCTCTTATGTGCCATAACTCTGACCATAATCCTCTTTTGATATCTTTTAAGGAAGTTCAATTAGTTGTTAATCCCTTCAAATTTCTTGGGATGTGGACTAGTCACCCTTCTTTTAATGAATTTGTGTAGTAAATTTGGACTTCTACTTCTTTTTATGGCTATCTAATGTTTGTGCTTTTAAAGAAGCTCAAACTATTATGAGCTAGCCTTCGTAATTGGAATAAGGGAACTTTTGGTGA
This sequence comes from Codiaeum variegatum, assembly GCA_948294925.1. Taxonomy (NCBI): domain Eukaryota; kingdom Viridiplantae; phylum Streptophyta; class Magnoliopsida; order Malpighiales; family Euphorbiaceae; genus Codiaeum; species Codiaeum variegatum. The sequence goes on along the minus strand of CAOJBK011543069.1, from coordinate 9,875 downwards.
TATTAATCAGCTGATCTCTAAGGCCAAATCTAATCTTCTTGATGTCCAAGTAGAGATTGAGATTTCTAGTCTCTCCGAAAGTCTCCATTCGAAGGAATTTGAAGCCCATAAAAAACTTGATATGCAACTTGCACGACAGGAATCTATGCTTAAGGAGAAGTGTAGATTAAAGTGGTTATCTAACGGTGATCATAATTCAAAATTTTTCGCTCAATCCTATCTCGAAGAGTTGCACAGTCTTTTTTTTCCTCTCTTCAAATTGATGGTGTTCATACAGTTGATGCTATTCAAATTAAAAGTCATGTTACTAACTACTTCAAGGATCTGTTCAATAGTACCCTTACTCCTATGAATTTTTCATCTATTGCTTAGATTATTCCAAAGCTTGTAATAGCAGAGGGAAACGCTCTACTCACCTGAATCTCGTCCTTTGATGAAGTTAAAGAGGTGGTCTTTTCTCTTGACCCGAATTCTACTCCTAGACTTGACGATTTTACAGGTAAATTTTACAAGCATTACTGACTGATTATTGGTGTAGATGTTTATCGAGTAGTTCACTCTTTTGTTGCTTTGGGGTTTATCCTTCATGGCTTAAATTTAAGTAATATGGTTTTGCTTCATAAGATTGATGGTGCAAATGAGATTAGTCAATTCCAGCCTATTATTTTGAGCAACTTTAGCTTTAAAATCCTTTCAAAAATTTTGGCGACTCGTTTATGTAGAATTGCTTCTCACATCACTAGCAAAAACCAATTTAGTTTTGTAAAGGGAAGAAACATTGGCGATTTTGAAAATTTTAATCTCCTTAATTCTAAATGTTGGGGCAGTAATGTAACTCTTAAAATTGATATCTACAAGGCTTTTGATACCATGGAATGGGGTTTCATAGCAGCAATTCTCTCAAGTTTCAGCTTCAATTCAATTTTTTACAATTGGGTTGAAGCTATTTTTAGTTCTGCTCATATTTTGGTGCTCTTAAAGGGTATTTCCCAGTTTCCCGTGGAGTTCGCCAAGGTGATCTGGTTTCTCCAATCCTTTTTTGCTTAGCCAAGGATTATCTAAGTCGATACTTGTCTATGCTTTTTTATACTGGTGTTCTTACTCGGATGTATGGAGGTCGGAATTGCGTTTACCCCTCTCATCTTTTTTACGTTAACAACATCTTGATTTTTTGTCATGTAACTATGTGTAATGGCACAGTAATTTCAAATTGATTTAATCATTATGGTTATCTTTCTAGACAGATAGTGAAATGGGGGAAATCAGCGATGTTTCTAAGCTCTTCTGTCAATTCTTCTAAAGCTAACTCTCTCTGAGATACTATTGGCATTCGTGCTGGTTGCCTTCCATTTACATACTTGGGAGTGCCTATTTTTCAAAGAGTTCCTAAAGTGAAATGGTTGAAACCTATTGATGACTGCATCCTTTGTAAGCTTAATAATTGGAAGGGCCATTCGCTCTCGATGGCTGGTTGTTTATGTCTCATTCAATCAATTGTTTATAGCTCCCTTCTTCACTCTTTTATGATCTACTTATGGCCTAGGTCTCTCCTTAAGCAACTTGAGAGAGCTATTAGAAATTTCTTATGGATGGGTAGCATTCATCAAAAGAAGCTAGTCACTATAAAATGGGACGAGTGCTGCTTACCACATTCGGAGGGAGACATTGATTTGAAGAGGTTATATATTCTAAACAAATCTTTACTTGCACAAGTTGTGTTGTTGTTCATCTTTTGTTTATAACTTCCTTCGTGAAAGGTTTCTAGCTTATAAAGGTTCTCCTAAATGTTTACATTCACTCTTCTATTTGGGCATTGATTAAGCAAATATATATTGATTTTTAGGAGCATGCTCAATGGATTCCTTTTATCTCCTCTAAATTCAATTTTTCAAAAAACAATTTTATTGGTTATTCAATTTCTACTAAATATGCTATTCCTAAAGCTTTATATACATGTTTGAAAGCTTCTATCTCATATGTCTTTTGGGATGGCAATTGGCATTTATCGGAATCTTTCACTGTTGTGTTCCCGGAACTTGTAACAGATTTGAAATCGGTCTCCTTTGTTTTTTATGATGATGTTTTTGTGTGGAGATATTCTTGTAATGGTCTTTTTTCATGTAAGGAGGCATACAATTTTTATAGGACTCTTAGCCCTAAGGTGACTTGGGGTAAAAAGTTATGGAAGCATTATTTGCCTCCTTCTAGAGCTCTAAAATTTGAAGAGTGATTAAGAACAAGCTTCTGACTGATGATAGATTTTACACAGTCTAAACTTTCCTTCAGTCTGTCGACTCTATTTTGATGCTTCTGAATCGGCAACCCACCTATTTCTGCTATGCTCGTATGCTGCTGCAATCTAGAGTGTAGTTCAAGTGTTGTCCAAGGTAAACAGCCTTAGTTTCGATAATATTTAAGGCCTCATTGCCTCAGCTTTGAATGTGAGTTTCTTATCTCAATTAATCCCTAATTGAAGAATAGCAATTTTTTCAATCTTTTGGATTATTTGGCATGTTAGAAATAATTTTATTTTTAAAGATGTTTTCACTCCTATAAATGTCTCTATTCGGCTACTTTGTAAGTTGATAAAGTAGACTGAAGTGTTTAAAATTGGGCATATGCATAATTCAATAAGTGACCTTTATATCCCCAATGCTATTAGAGTTGTTGGGATTCCTCGCACGCCAATTCGCATTGTTAAAGTAGCTTGGTTGCATCCCCAAACAGGTTGGATTAAATGCAACATTGATGGTGCGATGAAAGGTTGTCCTGGTATTTCAGGTGTTGGTGGTATTTTTCGATTAAATGATGGTACTTCTATTGGTTCTTTCTCATCACCTATTGGATTGGCCTTTGCCTTTGAAGCAAATATGAAAGCTTTTATTTTGGCGGTTCGATTTGCTTGTGAGAAAAACTTTTCACCAATTTGGTTTGAAAGCAATTCTCTTTACTTGGTTCGCCTTGTTTCTTCAAAGTCCACTGTTGTCCCTTGGCGTATTCGTTCAGATTGGAACAAATGTTTAATAGCTCTATCTAAGTTACAATATCATATCAGTCACACATTCAGAGATGCTAATTCAGTGGCAGATAAGGTTGCAAATATGGGTGTTTAGTTACAACAATGCACTTGGTGGGATTCTTATCCTTTAGTTTGTCATTCTTTTATGATTCATGATACTTCAAGCATGTATAGCTATAGGTTCATATAGCTTTTTTCCTTTTGTTTTTTGCCTTTAGTTGTATGAACCTTTCCTCTTTTTATTAATAATATTTCTTGTTATTGGAGTGTGATGTGGGTGCTAAGTAGGTGCCAGTCTAGCTGGGATGCATGGATGCACCTCTGATTCTTAGTGCAAGTACAATTCACATAAAAATTATATAATATAAGTATATTATATAATAAATAAATAATTGAAAATTAAAAAAAAAAAGTTTAAATAAAATAAAATTTTCACTACATTAAAAAAATTATATATAATAAATATTTGAATCCTTATATATGAATAAATGTAAAATATATTTATTTATATTTAAATTAAAAATATCTAAAATATTTATAAGTTATTAATTTATTATTTTGTTGAATTTTATATTAAGTAGATAAATGGAAATTAAAAAAAAACGAAGGATAACAAAACCACATCTATAAATTAGGTTGAAAAAACAAAACGCTATCCCACATAGGTAGAAATACAATGTCAAGGGAAGAGATGACAATATAAAAGAAAGTGAGTTGGGTGGTTTTGACAAGGAAGTGGTAGTATTGTAAATTTTTATAATTGCCATAGTGTATTGAATTTCAAGTTTACATAATTTTTAACTCGATTTGTATATTAAATTGGACTGATTATTACAATTTTTCGATTACCTGTCCGATCCAACCAAATTTATACCAATTTTTTAAATTTGTTGCTTTATATGTTGACTGGACTGGATTTCAGCCTAGTTCATGGTTTTTCCAGTTGAATTGGCCAGTTCAGTTCAAGTTTAAAAATATAGTCAATAAGAGTCTCTTCTAAAAACTAAAAAGTGTCAAATAAAAATTTGTTTTTTATTCATAAATAAGTGTCAATTTGAAAAATCAATACAACTAAATATGATAACTTTTCAAATTTACTTTTAATTATTTTGCTCATTTCTAAGATAATATAAAAGTAATTTTCTTTCTTTTTTTAGGTAAATTATTGTTTAGTCCCTGAATTTCGATCAAATTAACACTTCAGTCCCTATATTTAACGAAACTAATAATTTAGTCATTCTATTTTGATTTCTCTAATAGTTTAATCTCTCAGTTTCTTCGTTTCATGTCTTCCCATTGTTTTTTCGCCAAATGGCTAAAGGGAGCAATACATATAGTCGAATATGATTGATTGAAGTAATAAACTTAAAAAATTATGATTTTTCAATCAAATTCTTAAGGTACAAAATTTTTAATTTATTTTTATTAAAATAATTAACTAAATGCATGATTTTTTTTAATCCATACATTCAATCAGTTATATTTTGCCTATATTTATTGCCCATTTAATCATTTCGCAAAAAAAACTAACGGGAAAACACAAAATAAAATGACAAAGAGACTAAATTGTTAAAAAAAATCAAAATAGATGGACTAAATTATTAATTTTATCAAATACAAAAATTGAAATGTTAATTTAGTTAAAACCTAGAGACTAAATATTAATTTACCTTTTTTTCTACTCTAAAAGTGATTTTCTTCGAGTGATTATTTCAACAAATGAAATAAGAGAATTATATGAGTAAATTTGAATTTTAATAAATGCAATTTTATCCATTTAAAATGAAGTAATAATTAACTTAAAAAAATTATATTTTAACTTTAATAGATAGTTATTTGTGACAGAGATAGTAACTTCTTACTTTAAAATTATAAAAATTTAATAATTTCCTTAATTTATGTGAAATTTCCCTCATCTTAAATGGAAGTCGCCTCTAACATTACTGGAAGGTTGGACTTGGGGATGTGACACATTAGGATCAAGAAGTTCACGCCCTTTTAATCATTTCGCAAAAAAAAAACTAACGAGAAAATACAAAATAAAATGACAGATAAATTAAATTATTAAAAAAATCAAAATAAATGAATTAAATTATTAATTTTATCAAATATAAAGACTGAAATATTAATTTAGTTAAAACTTAAATACTAAATATTAATTTACATTTTTTTCTACTCTGAAAGTGATTTTCTTCGAGTGATTATTTCAACAAATGAAATAAGAAAATTATAGAGTAAATTTGAATTTTAATAAATGCAATTTTATCCATTTAAAATGAAGACTTAAAAAATTATATTTTAACTTTAATAGACACTTATTTGTGACGGATATAGTATCTTCTTACTTTAAAATTATAAAAATTTAATAATTTCCTTAATTTATGTGAAATTTCCCTCATCTTAAATGGAAGTAGCCTCTAACATTACTGGAAGGTTGGACTTGGGGATGTGACACATTAGGACCAAGAAGTTCACACCTAAATGAAGCACAACTGCTAGTGGCGTTCATAGGTTGGATTAGATTAGTTTTTGTTTGGTTTTTATCTAATTTAACTCAACATGTAAAATTAAATTTATCCAATAGATATTCAATCCAATTCAATCCGATTATATATAGTTGGTTTAATTCGGATTGAATCGGTTCGATAGTTTATAAATTATTTTTTTATAAATAATTATTTAGTTTATATCATTTGATTAAATTAAATATTCCATCATAATAAAATATATAATTATAATTATTTTATTCTATTATATTTATTTAATTATTTTTTAATTAAATTATTATTAATTATAATTATAATTAATATTAAATTATTTTATTAGGAATGGACTCTAATGACTGTTGTCGGACTCCAGTTGCAGGTGACCGGATTCCGGCGACAGTTATTATTAAATAATTTTTAATAATTCTTTTTTTTGAAACATTTAACAATTCTTCTTAAATGGTAAAAAAATTAATTTTATAAAATATAATTTTAACTAAAAATATTATTATATATTATATTAATGATTAAAATGTGACCTACTTTCAAGTAGTCAATAAATCTAGAAAAGTAAAAATTAAGAAAAAAATGCACATTGATACTCTCATAATCTAATTTAAACAACAAAAAAAATATAATATTGAAATATCTGATAATATAAATCTAATTAATAGTAAATGATAAAAATAATTTAAAATTTGAAGTTAGAGTCTTCTCATAACATTCTTGGTAATGATGTGGATAACAAGACTCTAAAATTGAAAGATTAGTAGAAGGTTTGGAGCGTGGGGTTATTGGTCAGTGACTGGAATCCGATCACAGGTGACTGCAATCTGGCGGTTAGTTGGTGGAATCTGGTGATCGGTTGTTAGAGTCCAATAATATAATTAATTATTATAATTATTTAAAAATAATATTTGATAATAGTTTTTTAATAATTTAATTTATATAATTATTATAAATTTTTTAAAATAAATTTTATTAAAATATTATTAATCCAAAAATAAATTTTATTAAAATATTATTAATCCAAAAACAAAAATCAAATCCAATCCAACACAATCCAATCTAAAATACATCCATATTCAAAATATTATCAATCCAATCCAAACTAATGGATTATATATACAATCTAATTTTTTTGGATTTGATCTATTGGATTGGGTTGGATCAGTTATATTAGATTTTTTTTTACACCCCTAACAACAGCATAGCTCGTTTATGAGGATCCGATTTTTTTATTCCTTTCAAGAATGAAACAAACTTTTAATCATAAACTTAAGAGATTCTATATAATGGAATGCAATGTAATTACATACTCCTTCCATTCTAAAATAACAATCAATTACATTTACTGATATTAAACTTTAACATTAAATTATTTTTAAAACTAGCTATATATCACCCGTGTATTGCACGACCTTATATTATATGTAATGAAATTTGTAGAGATATAACTAAATGTAATTTTTTTTTTAAAAAAAAAAGGATATGTATTTGTGAGATATAATTTTTTTTAGAAGAAATATATAAATATTACATATATTGTCTTATGTCTTATTTATATAAAATAAGTTAATTTGTAAATTATAATTTTCTTGAAAGTACAGAAATTTGATTTTTTTTTATAACTAGACTTTTTCAAATAAAATCCTTAATTCTTGTATCTAGGGAAGTATATTTCTTTAGAGAGTTAAGTAAGTTTCAATTTTAAAGTTGAAACTGTTAATTTTTTAAAAAATAAAAATATAAAGTCAAATAATAAGAATCTACAAGTTATTTCATCCATCCTTTTTATTTGACTATTTTATATTTGCAATCGAACTTTAACATAAACTTATCATAATATATATTGATAAAATTATTTAAAAAATTATTATATTGATACTAAAATTTATATTTAAAATATAATTTTTATTAATATGTTCCAAAAGATATACAATATCAAAGTTTAAACTCAAAAAACTCAAATGACAAATAAAATGAAATAAAGGGAGTTCATGCAAACCAAATAATTAATTATTTTTTGAATAACTTATTTTTCGTAAAATAATTTAATGAGGTACACTTTTCAAGAAATCTACTGTTTAAAAAATAAACTATATTATTCCATATATTATCTTGATTTTTTGATGGTTGTTAAATTGTACCTTTCAAGCTATTATTTTTAATAATTCACTAAAACATATACCTTTCAAGCTATTATTTTTAATAATTCACTAAAGCATATTGTTTATATTACTATTAATCATATATGTTGGAGTTTAAGAAGGATGTTGTTATTATGACAACAATAATTGCTATGGTCAAAGCAAACAAAATTTTAAAATTATAAATTGATAATAATTAATTGAGTCGAAAAATTTTCATTACTAATTTTTATGCGTAATATAAGATTCTATATCATAAAACTAAGAAATAACTTTAAATTTATAGATAAAAGATTTTATTCGCTCTATCCATAGCAAATGTTATTCTGAAAATAACATCCTTTAAAAAAATTGATAGTAATGATTTTAAATGCATTATTTATTCAGCTATAGTTTTAATTATGTTACAATAGATAAGTTTATTGTCATTTTTAACATTAGGAGAAGTCCAATATTATTAATATATATTATCAATTTTTAATCATCACTTTATCATGATTTTATTAGTATATTGATTATAATTCATAAACTCATCTTTTAATATATATATATATATATATATATATAGACACACACACAAATGAATGTAATTTCTTTAATAAATATAGATAATACAAGTGATTGGTTAAGATGGATTACACATATAAACTATAATTTTTTCTATCCAACAATAATTTATAGTGTTGCTTTCCAAAAAAAATTATAGTACTACATTAATTGAAAAAATAAAAATTAACCTATTACATAAATATACATGCATTTACTAAATTAATTATAATAAATTAATAAAAATAATTATTTAGGACTATGATACATGTACTTTATGCATTCATTATAATTATTGAGTAATTAATTAATTCATATTGAAAATATATTCATGAACTTAGAAAATTATAATTAATAAATAATTAATTATATAAAATAATAAATGATATGACACATATCAAGCAGAATTAAATTTCATTCACTTTTATATATATTAGATATGTAAATAAAAAAATTTTAAAAAAATAATATTATAAAAATACTCTTTGAGATTAATATATTGATATATATTTTATATTATAATTTAAAATAATTTTTGAAATTTAAACACAAAAAATAAAACGAACTGTTATTTAAGAATGGACAATATGAGTTAGGCAGCGAGCCATCCTACTGCTCAGTCTCCTAGTCCACCTCTTAAAGAGGACCTGAAGTTATACTTGATTTAGGAGTTTTTTCCCATAAAGTAAAGTATTCATTTTTTCAAACAAAAATGGGATTAAACTCATAAATACAAACTATGTACTCAATATCAGAAAATATAACCATCACAATATAGTGATTTACAATAAATGGACCTTAAGCCCCACAAATCGGTGCATAGGCCTACTAGCAAGTCCCAAACCCTAATCTCCCCTAAGTTTACGGAGAAAGTCTCCGTCGGAGTAGCCGCTGTCGGCAACCTGAAAGATGGCGGGATAAGACAAATCACTGGCGTCAAGATGTACAGGTAGCGTTTGCATCCATAGAGCTCAAATTCATCACTGGAAGAAGAAAAAAATAACCACACAAAGACCCAAAAAAGAGCATCAGTAGTCAAAAACTGGAGGTCAGACCTTCTCCCCCAATATCATCTTCTTCCCCATAACCCCCTCAACCATCCACCAACAAAGGCTAGATCTTTCACTTACAGCTCTAAACCCTTTATATCTGGCCAAACAAGACCATGAAACAAGAAGAAAATCAGTCCTCAGCCATGGAATCTTGAGAGGCCTGGAGAAATGGCCGTCATGCACAATGAAGCAACTATGACCCATATTTCTAATAATATAATATCATTTCGTTGCGTAAACTTTTTTTTTATCAGTTTCTTTACGTAAACTACCTATTTCAAAATCTAAAGAAACAAACTTGTCACTAACACTTAGGGGTGGGCAAAACCGAACCAAACCGAACCGAATCAAACTGAAAAAATTTTTGGATTTTGGTTTATTGGAAATTCGGTTCGGTTCGGTTTTTATTTTCCAAAATTTCGGTTTTTCAGTTTTCGGTTCGGTGTTGCCTTTTTGGAACCGAACCGAAAATCGAAAAACTGAAATTTTATAACCCTAGGTATATAAACTTTTTTTTCTGCCTAACCCTCTCACTCTCTCACACACACAGACAGCCACTTGCTGCCGCCTCTCTTTCTCTCGTTTTCTCTGACTTCTCTCTAAGATTTTGACTTTCTCTCTC
>CAOJBK011541973.1:0-11243 GCA_948294925.1 Codiaeum variegatum | reverse complement strand
GGGAAAGTGCACGATAATTATGATAGAGAGATCCATACAAATGTCAAGGATATGATCATCAACATTCATTTCTAATTGTGTAGTCGCGATATGTTATGCTAGACATCACTCGCGACTTATAGGACTAAGTGTGGAATTAGGTTAACACACTTGGTGGGGAGAAAAGAGTTTTCTTTATCCCATTGCTAATTAAAACATGAACCTAGTAAGTCACATACCAAATGGTGATTCCCATTAGCTTGTATGTATCATATTAATGATTAATTAAAAAGTTTAATTAATTATTAATGATGATACAATTGAACATGTAATTAAATTTACAGGTTGCTAACATGTCTAGATGTTTAATTCACAAAAATGAAAACTTCAATTATGTCTTAGTTTGTACGAGATACAAATGGGTATGACTAATTGAAATGGTTTTGGACAAACAAATAAAATAATTAAGCTTAACATGAAATGTTAACTTAATCCACATGAGATGAAGTTAATTAATGTTTAAAGGTGATTCCTACTAATTAGGGCCTTAATCTTGTTAACTAATTGACTAATTATAGTCAATAAGTCAACAAGACACAATTCCACTTTTTCCTCCTTAATTTAAGTAAAAGGAAAAGAGTGGGTGTGGGCTACAAAAGGAGGCATGGCTTCATCTTTTTGCCTAAGTGAAGAATTGATAGAAATAATCACTATTCAATATCTTTTTTTCTCTATCAGCTTCTTCTTCTTTTAAGAGTTGGAGAGAGAAAGCTTCAAATTCACACCAAATTATGAGAGAACGTTTGTTTTGAAGAAGAGTTCTTCAAGTACAAACTCATCTTCAATTAACCTTTAAGAGAGGAGTGTGAAGAAGCATTCAAGTCCAAACCCAATCCTCAAGTCTCTAGTTCTCAAGTAAAGGAGCAAGGATCAAACATTTGGGTAACCAAAGAGAGAAGATTCAAGCTTCTTGAAGAAAATTGGAGAACAAGCTTTTGGGAAAAGCTAGGTATATCTCAAGCTAGAAGCTTCACATTTTGGGAGCTTAAAAAAGGAGGGTGAGAGGTATTTTTGCTTCTAACCTTTCTTTCCTCAACTTGTGTTTTGCGCACAATTGGTGAGATTATCCATGGTTGAAGTAATGGGTCCTTTCATAGGTTTAGGCATTAGTCAAAGAGTTTGATAAATGACTAAACCCTCTATGTCAAAAGAGTTTTAACATAGAATTCATTTTCAAAGTGTTTGAAAAATTCAAAGGATTTTGTTAATTGACAAATTGATTTTACTCAAACCCTAGGTTAGGGTAAAGTTTCAAAGAGTTTGAAATATTGCCTATCCTAGTTTTGTTAAAAGAGTTTTTAACAAAGTTTAGTTTTCAAAAAAGTTTTAAAAATCAGAATCCGAATCTTCTTTCCCTAGGGGATTCGTTTCTCCACTTTTTCTCCTTCCACTACGCGACTCATATTTCATCCTTCATTCTAAAGGGATGACAATTGTTGAGCGTATTGAGAAATGTGGTAATGATCTCTAAAATTGGGGTAGGGGTATGGTTGGGTCATTTAGAAAGAGGTTGAAAATAGAATTAATAAACTAAGGGGGAGAAGGGATTCATATGCTAAGATGGAACTTCCAAAAAAGAAAATGAGTTCAATGTGATCCTTGACCAAGAAGAGGACTACTGGAGCCAACGTTTAAAGTAATTCTAGCTTAAGGAAGGAGACAAAAACTCTCATTTCTTTCATAATTATGCTTCTAGTTGAAAAAGACACAATTCTATTCAGAAGTTTAAAAAAGAATATGGATGCTAGATTGATTAGAATTCAAGTGTAGGAGATTATATTATTGAATATTTTAGCAGTCTGTTTAAAATTCAAGGTGTCATTGATGACCCTATTATTTAAGCTATCCGTCTAAAAATTAGTAGTGAACAAAACCAGTTTCTGTTATCTGATTTTACCAAGAATGAGGTGCATGATGTTTTGTTTAGCATGCATCCAAATAAAGTGCCAGATGGTATGTCCCTTGGTTTTTTCTAACATTTCTAGTTTAGATTGAAATATGACATTGTAAACATGTGTTTGGGTTTTATGTAATATTGTGAGTTCCTTGGAGGTTTAAATGCCACTACATTAGTCTTGGTCCCTAAAAAAGCAAAGTCTGAAATAGTAAATGATCTAAGACCAAACACTCTATGCAATGTCTTATATAAAGTTTATTTGAAGATGGTGGAAAACTGGTTAAAGACTGTACACCCTAGCATTATATCTGAGTCCTAGAGTGCGTTTGTTCTTGGGCATATGATTTTTTATAATATCTTGATAGTCCAAGAAATTATACACTGCTTGAACATGAAAAGACAAGGCAATGAGGGTTTTGTAGCATTGAAAGTGGATATGTCGAAGGAGTACAAGTGGGTAGAGAGGTTGTTCTTAAGGAATGTTATGTGCAAGCTTGGTTTCGACAATAATTTTGTAGAATGGATCATGTTGTTCATATCAACACTGAGGTTTAATATATGTTACAATAGTGATGAAATGAGTAAGGTTGTACTGGAGTGTGGATTGCAATAAGGCGATCCAATCTCCCCATACCTTTTTCTATTATGTGCTAAAGGATTATCATGGTTAATAAAGAAATGTGAGGCAGCGTGATAATCATGGACTTTAGGTTGCGAGAGGGGCTCCGAAAATCACACACGTGTTTTTTGCGGACAACTACTACCTATTTTTCAAAGCAAATAGCAAGGAGTGTGATGTTATGAAGTGGATTTTGAGGAGCTATGAGCTGGGGGCTAGTTAGCGTATTAATTCGCAAAAATCATCAACTATGTTTAGTCTTAACACAAATCAAGAAGCGAAGGAGATGGTTGTTCAGCAATTTGGTTTGTGATATGAGAGTAGTAAAAGTTCTTACTTGAGGCTGCCAATTTATATTAGGAGGAAGAAGAAGGAGTCGTTGGCATACATTAGAGAATGAATTAAAGGAAAAATTATGAATTAGAGTTGTAAATCCCTTTCAAGGCTGGAAAAGAGGTGTTACTAAATATTATGGCACAAGTTATGCCAAACTACGCTTTGAACGTGTTCTTACTACCAATTGAGTTGTGTGAATCAATCGAAAGAGACATAAACAAATTTTGGTCGGAATCAAAAATAACAGTGGAGGGGGTATTCGGTGGATGGCTTGGTCAAAGGTTTGTAAAAAGAAAGATGGCAGGTGGTATGGGATTCAGAGGGATTCATCCATTTAACATTGCTTTGTTAGGTAAGATTGGATGAGATTACTCACAGAACCTGACACATTAGTTGCCCAGGTCTTTAAGTCAAGGCATTTTCCAAACTCCTCCTTTTTTAATGTTGAAATTTGCCATAATCCAAGTTATGTGTGGCATAGTATATTGGCAACTAAAGACTTATTACATAATGGGTGTAGTTGGAGAGTAGGTGATGGTAACACAATATCAGTTTGGAAGGATGGGTGGCTACCTAATAATGAAAACCCTCTATTGTTACTACCCAAATCCCTTCTAAAATGGAATGCATAAAAGTGTGTAATTTGATGAATGGGGTTAGACAATGGGATGTGGATGTAATTGATGATTTATTAAATGAGAGAGATGCGAGTTTCGTGAAAAAACCCCTTATTATATCCAATGGAAGTGGGAAAGGAAGGGAAAGTACTTTGCAAAAAGTGCATACCACAGGTTAGCTCAAGAGCAGTTCTCTTCAAATGAGGAAGTGGGTTTCAAATTTCGGAAGAAGTTTTGGGCTTTCTAAGTGCCTCATAAGGTAAAAATTTTCTTTGGAGGTCACGAATGGTAACTTGCCTACCAGAAGTAATTTGGAAAGGAAGTTTGTAAATGTCTCATTATGAATCTAACGTGCATTGTTGGGTGAACTGTGCTTTCACTAAAGAAGTTTGGATGAGAAGTAGTGTGGGCTAGCATTTTGGCAAAATTGATTTGGGTAGGGAGTGGTTGAAATTTCTATTTGATAAACGTGAAGGGGAAGATTTGACTATTGTAGAGATGATTATGTGGATCTTATGGTCCTCTCGAAATGCTACTATATGAAGTAATAATAATTTCTCTAGCATGGAGATGTTAAGAATGGCATTGTCGATGCTGACAAGTGGAGAAAGGCAAATCAAAGGGAGCAACGTTGGTAACTCAGGCTGGCAGATCGGGATGGACTTGACCACCTCTGAATCATATAGTTGCTAATGTTGATGCAGCTATCTCCCAAAGGGAAAATGTTACTGCACTTGGATGTATAATCAGAAATGGTAAGGCCAATTTCTTGGCAGCACGGTCAATGAACATCCATGGTGTGTATGACCCTGTGTTTGCTGAAGCATTAGGTATTAAGAAGGCTCTTAATCAGTTAAAAAACAAATTCCAGTAGCCAACGATTATTCTATCTGATGCGTAAACTGTGGTGAACATAATTCTGCAAAAAATGAATTGGCATCTGATATAGGCTTAATTATTTCAGATTGAATAACTTTTCTAAATCAGTTACCTAATGTGGGTTTATGTTGTGTAAACTTAACAGCAAATCAGTTAGCCCACTCTCTTACTAAGGTTGCCATTTCTATGTGTGGTTGTTGTGAATGGCATATGATTCCTCTAGCTTATTTAACTGGAGTTCTTTGTACTAAGTTGCAAATTATTGGTTAATGAAGCTTTTAGAAATATTCAAAAAATAGCAAATATGTTACTTATTATAACCTAATAATAAATTCACATTTAATATAAATAATAGAAATGATTTAGTTTTCCTCTTTGGCTATTTGACAAAAAAATTAAATAAATAAATAACATTTCCTATCTCACTAAAAAGGAGGTGTTATTATTTTATAAAATAGCAAGTCATATTATTAAACTTGCCAATCATGTGTGCTTTGATTGGTCTTCTTATTACCTGTAAAAGATGTGAGGAGTGAGAGATCTCAGATTTAAGTCTCCCTAATCACATACAAAAAATAGGAGGGTTACCCCCTATTGTGTAACCCTAAAATATCTTTCAAAAAAACTTGCATATCTACTATAAAGGCAGCCATTGCATATATCGATAGCCTACAAAGCCAAACATGTTTATTAAGAAAATTTCATAACTTCTTGGGCTATGTAATGAATATCATATTAGCCTTTCTAGAGACATGATTAATGATAATATTCTCACCTAAAAACATGATAATATCTTAAAAAGATAAAATTAACTTGATTGTGACCTTCAACAGGATGTGTTACTCTCTTTATTAATTGTAAATAATCTAATTCTATAAGAAGTTTTCCATGCTCCAATGACAGTGCCTAAGGCAGAGCAGTTCTCATAACTAATGCCTCCATATGTAATAGAGAAGAAACGAATAGTAACAAAGCCACCTCTATATTCAATTTCATCATTTCATCAGGAGGCTTCCTCCATTTAATATTTAAACGATGATTATAAGTCCTACCAGGTACCCCATCTCCATTAGTCTCATTAGTTTTCTGAAACTCAATAATACTCTCTGCTGCTTTTTTAGCAAACTGGACTAGATTAATTCTCACTTCCTTCCAAACAAGTTAATTTCTACTCCACCATAATCCTTCAACAATTTGCTATAATAATAGAATTTTCATGATCACTTCACACTTCAAACACCTCCACCAACCAATCAAAGCTTCTCTCCTAAGTTTCATAAACTTGATTCTCAAAATTAATGAATTAGTTCGATATCGTCAAAGTCGGATTCTAGACACATTTTCACAGTCACAAAAAAATGGATATTTGATTCCATATCCTTTTTGTTGGAAATTTAATGTGAATTTAGGAAGAAAGAAAAACACAAAATATTTTAGTAGTAGTTAAATGCACTCATATTCACTATTCTTAAAAGATTATGAATTTAGTATTGAACATCACCCTCAACCTCACAATAATTCTCTCAACACAACATTAATAAATCTCTCCCTAGAACTCCTATTTATAATGATAGCTATTATATCTCTATTTAGTAAAGATTTCTATCTAAATAGAAAAATAATTAAAATAGGAATTCCATTCAACACTGGAAATATTGTCTTACACAATTAGGGAATATTTCTCACACAAAATAGGAAAAAACTTATGTAAATCATACTAGGATTTTGAGTCATAATCTCAACAATCTTCACCTTGACTCAAAATCTTACAATCAACAATTCAAAATCTTCACCTTGCATTAGAATCTCTTGATCATGCTATCTTCATCCCTTGAATAACCTCAGCAAAAGTCACTTTGAAAGATGACCCAATCTTCACTTCATCTTTTTTCTTCTTTTCCTCATTATGATGCCTAACGATTTCTCCATTCTTTATTATCGTACTTCCCCATAAAACATACATATTCTTTTCATTTCTCTTAGCCTTTATGATTACTAAGTTCCCCTTAGTCACCTTCATTACATCATCACTAGATTTGAAATTGCAACCATTCTTTTCAACTTACCTAGAGATATTAGGTTTCTTTTTAATTTTGGAACATGTCTCACATTGCCTAATCTTTTCACTATCCTATCATATGTTCTCATCTTAACTTTCCCTATTCCTTCAATTTTTAAATCAACCGCACTAGGTAAAGTGATGAACTTATTTTCACAAGGTTCATAATTTGTGAAACTCTCATGATTCACATAAATATAGTTGAAGCATGGACTATCTAGAACCCATTCACTTTGACGTTCCCTTTCGTCATCCTCCACAACCATGAATTGTCCATCTTCACAATCAGATTCACCTAAACAAACATTTGTTTCTACCTTCTTTTCAATTCCTTTCCCATTTAAATTTTTCACTCTTTTGATATCATCTTTCAACTCTTTACACATCTATTGAATATGTCCCTTCTTCCCATAATAATAATAGTTTTTCTTATTATAATCATATATAGGCTTAGATTGAGACCTAAATTTCCCTCAATGTCTACCATTACCTTTTTTTCTCTTGGTCACATACTTGAGGAGATTTTTCCACTGCTATTGTCGCACTATCACCAACATATTCACAACTAACCCTTCCTATCATCCTATAATTGTCCCTAAGAATTGCCATGGCTCATCCAAGGTGATTTTCGATCTTTCCATAAGTAAAGTTTGAACTATTGGCCTATATGTTTTAGAGAGTGATGCAAATAATAAAAGTGCCTCCTCTTGACATGAGATCTTCTTATCTTCATTCTTGAGTTAACAAACTAATTGGTTGAAAGTGTTAATCTAGTCTTGCAAGCTTGTCCCATTTCCCATCTTTAATTGATATAGCTCTCACCACAAACAAAGTAAATTTGTTAAGGATTTTGATGCATAGATTTATTCAAGTTTGTCTAGCAATGCCTTTTGGTATATCTCCTTCATGTAATTATAAATTATTTTAAGGGAAATTGCTAATCGAATTGTACTTACCCCTTTCTTCTTGACTGTGACCCACTTTGCATTATTAAAATCATTAGGCTTTTCATTCTCAAGAGCATCATCTAGATTATATTGTACCAAATAGTCTTTAATGGTGTTCTTCCAAACCATGAAGTTCATCATGCCATCAAAGAGAGGGATTTATACTTTTGTGAATTCTCACTCATCTTTCTTCAAAAATTACTCTTATTAACCAAGCTTCGATACCACTTATTAGGAATTTAATGTGAATTTATAAAGAAAGAAAAACACAAAATATTTTAATGGTGGTTGAATCTATCCATCTTCACTATTTACAAAAGATAACAAATTTGGTGTTGAACACCATCCTCAACCCCACAATAATTCTCTCAAATAAACCTCCCCCTAACACTCTTATTTATAATGATAGCTATTACATCTCTATTTAATAAGAAATTTTATCTAAATATAAAAAATAACTAAAATAGGAATTCTACTCAACAATGAAAATATTCCCCTACACAATTAAGGAATATTTCTCACACAAAAATAGAAAAAAAATTCCAAATTCTATTAGGATTTCGAGTCATAATCCCAACATTTTTCATATAAAGGACACAAACCATCAATTGGAACTCTCTTTCAATTTGGTTGGAATATAATCATTCAGCAGCTTCCTGCCACATTCCATGTACCCTTCCTAATTCCAGAATTTCTACTTGAACTTGAAGGAGCTTGAGCCTATTTTTGTGCCATCACTAGATAGTAGCCAGATAATACCACCCATCCTTTGTATAATACCAATCTTGAAACTAATTCTCATCACCTTAACCTAATAGAATAAATGAAATAACTTCAGCATCTCGCTGATGAAAGACATTTGAAATAAGTTAATGCCTTCATTAGTTGAGTTACTCGTTTCAAATCTAAATGTTGAGGTTTAGGAGTAACAACTTTGAAAGAAATAGGCATAAGGAGTCTAAAGTCATCCTAAATTGAGACTTGGTCATCTTTCCCTACACATTATAAAAGGCCAACCTGAAAGAGAGGAATAGCTACTTTAAGACTCTTTCAACAATAGCAAGAACAATGAACATCCATTACTTGCAAAATGCTTGTACCATGAAAGTATTTGGCTTTAAATACCCTAGCCATTAACATTGAATTATTAACCAACATGCGCCAACACTATTTGGAAAGCATTGCTAAGTTGAAAAGCTTCAAATAATGGAATCCTAACCCATCATTATCTTTTGAAAAACAAAGTTTATCCCATGAAGACCATTAAATCCCACTTTGAGTACCATGAGTAGTACCCACTAAAAGAAATTCATTAATTTCTCAAGTTCATCAACTGTGGACACTGTCAATTGATATACACTCTTGGATTATGTTAGCAAAGGTTGAATTACCGATTTTATCATTACTCCATGATCAATTTGCGATAAAATTCTATTTAAGATTATTTTTTTGATAGTTTATAAGGAAAGAAAACACCGATCTCACTTTTCCAACAAAAGAAAGGAGCTCTAAATAATTCCTTGAAAATGCCCAAAGTAAAAAAAAAAGACGTCTCCTCCTGCAATTAGTAATAGTGTTAATGATAAAAGAACTTGATTTCTAGGAATTTACCAATTGGTCAGAAACTTCTTCATACACACTCAAGATATGCTTCAACTCAAGCTTCTCTAGGATTAACTTTACATAAAAGTAAGAAATCATTCGAAAAAAATGTGTCATAGGTCCCTTAACTGTTATAAAATAAGACAATAACAATAACCAATATAAAAAAAATAAAGAGAATAATATAAGGAGAGAATAGAGTGTGTTCTTGTTCTATTGATTATAACTCTTATTTATAGGAGAAAGGGATTACAAAGATAATACTAAATATAAAGTCATATTTATATAAGAAAACTATATTGATAGACATCCACACATATTATACTACTTAAATATTATCATAACACTTCCCCTTGGATGTCTATTACAAAATATGCCTCGTTAAAATCTTACTAAGGAAAAATATATGGGAAAAAATCTTAGTGAAGAAAAAAGAGTATATCATTCTTGCATGTAAAACTTATGTTATAAAATTATCTCATTAAAAACCTTACCATGAAAACTCAGTAGGAAAAAACCTTGGTCAAGGGAAAAAAATGCAATATACCAAAATCTCCCTCTTATGGGAATATAGTTTGACAAAAGATTTCTCTATCAGAGAATGCCAAATTTTTTTGTATATCATCTTGTAAATACATATGCTTAATTGTCAAAACTATATACTTAATTATATTTAAGTAATATCCATTATTAATTTTGTTTATAGTACTCTCTCATATATTACTTGCATCATGAATATATTTTATTAAAAACCTTGCTAGAATAACCCAGTGGAAAAAAATATAGCCAAGAAAAATAGTACAATTCATGTGCTATTCTATGATTGCACATATTACCTCATTAAAACTTTCGGTTAAGAAAATCTCATGGGACAAAAACTTGACTAAGGAAAAAGAATATAATCATATATGATTTACTCCCTCTGATGAGGACAATATATTAACAAATGGCATATTAATAATGAAGCAATTTTGTTCCAATATCACTTTATGTCATAAATAAACTTGAACGAATTTAAAGGATATCAACCTTCTCACTCTTCTAGAGTGTATGCATTAACAAAATTTGATCAAAACATAATTACTATATCCACTTTATTTTGTGCAATACAATTGTGATAATTTCCAACACTACAATAGGAGTATCTTTTATTGAGGTACTTCAAGACCTTGAAATTATAGTATTACTATAATTAATACAAAGCCACTCTAAAATCTATCATTATGATGATCAAGTAAATAACTAACATCAATAAGATAATGCAATAGTCCTTTGAATATAATATAATAAATGTTTTATATCATTCAAAATTTATTGGTGAAGAGTTATACCTAGCTAGGAATTTTAGTGCAAATGACATATCAAGCTTGATGCAATTTGCTTAGTTCATGAGTACTCATATCGTGCTTCATGATCAAATAACTCTTCATTATATTCTTTTAGGACTAAAACATCACTTTTCACTTTTAGTGAATAGATTAAATAGACTAGTATATTAGGGCTACTTAATAATTGATCTTCAAGTCAATATAAATTCATATTGAACTCGTACTAACTTAAGTCTTCAAAATTCTCATAAAATTTATCACATAAATACTGTAATAATAATCAATTTATGAGTTTTATAATGAATTATTCATATAATAATGATTCACTATTATATTTATACTTTTAATCATTCTGGGATTCATAAGGCGTAAATCAAACATTTATTTATCTGCCATATAAATTAATTAATGAAACACCATCATTTTCGTAATAGGAGAATTAATTCTCTCATAATGCAAGTCTAACGTGACTTTTTATTGTCTCTTTCTGTGATGACTAATCATGTTTAGTTATACTCATAGATATGAATCCATATTTTTCTGGAAATAATAAGAGCAATTATTGAGGCAAATTGATCGTTGACAATAATCAATTTTCTATCAAATCATTCTCCTATTAATTGAGATATCATAATTTTCATTCATATGATCATCAACTTCATAAGCCATATTTGGAGGATTTAGTTGTTCCATTATCTCAGTCTATATCTCATAATTGATTATAGCCCTTTGACTGAGATTTTCCTCTCTAGAAGGCATTTCCTCTGGAGATTTATGTGTGAAGCTACTTTTAATTTTTATAAACTCTTATGTTTAGGTCATCCACACTTCTAACATATATTGAACTCAATTTGATTTTACTTATATTAAGAATTATGACCTTTATGAAGATATTAATAGTTAAAATTTGAGACTATCAC
>CAOJBK011541928.1:0-13154 GCA_948294925.1 Codiaeum variegatum | reverse complement strand
CCCTTTTTGGGTTTTCAACTTAGCGAGCTGCCTTTATTATTTCCTAGACCACCTTTTTGATTATCAGTCTAGTAGGCCGTACCCTTAATTTTTCCTAATCTTCCCTTTTGGTTTTTCAACTTAGTGGGTTCCATTATTTTTTCAGATTTTATTTATTCATTCTTTTTTACTCTTGCACGCAATGTTAAAGAGCCCAAATGTGAGTGAATGAAACATTTGATTTTATTGAATGCTTTGGACTGTATCCAATGAGGGTTGCCTATTCTTATTACAGAAGTGATGATGATGCCTGAATGCATGCTCATGCAAAAAGAACACTAGATGAAGTACTTCTTGAGTTGATCGAGATTGGTGGGATGACTAAACCCATTGCTATCGACCTCCATCAAAATTTCACCTCCGCCCGACATAATCTTCTTTATGATGTATGGTCCACTCCTAGGGGGCTTGAATTTCCCTCAATGGTCATTTACAACTTGTCTTATCTCTTTGAGGACCAAGTCACCTTCCTAAAGGTTGCTACTTTGAACCTACTTGTTAAAGTGTTTTGCAAGCCTGATCTGATAGTTTTATGTGTGGTGGAGAGCTTCCATCCTTTTTTCATCAATCAGATTAAGCTAGTCATCGTAAGCCTATCGCCAGTCGACTTCAAAAATTTGAGCCTCATAGAGTTCTCTGGCTATCTGAATTTCCAACTCTATAGGGGGGACTATTGCCATTCCATAAACTAGAGAGTATGATGTTACTCTAGTAGCTAATTTGTATGTAGTTCTGTACCCAAGGAGGGTTATTGGCAAATGTAGATGTCAACTTTTGTGATTGCTGATCATCTTTTGAAGCATGTTCTTTAGTGCTTTGTTGGCGACTTCAACTGCACCATTAGTTTGGGGTTTGTATGGGGAACTCTTTTGATGCTTGATCTTTTCCTTTTAGAGGAGGGTAACAACTTCTTTTTGAAAGTGAGAGCCATTATCTGATATAATCTCATATGGAGCACCATATCTGGCAATGATGTTTGCCTTAATGAATTGAGCTACCTTCCTTGAGTCCAGAGTTTGGTAGGGTGTGGCATCAACCCATTTGGTGAAGTAGTTAATGGTGACCAAGATGTATTCATGACCAATAGATGACTTTGGTGAAATTTTACTAATAACATTTATGCCCCAAATAACAAAGGGCTAAGGTATAAAAATCTGATTAAGAGGTAAAGATGATAGCTTCTGGAGCTTAGAATACTCTTGAAATTTAGGGCACCTTCGGTTGAGTCATACACAGTCTCTATTCATAGTGAGCCAATAATAGTCTGGGTTCATAATCTTTTGAGATAATGCCCAACCATTCATGTGGGTTCCACCTGTTCCACGATAGATTTCTTCCATGATTTTATAGGTTACTTCATTGGACAAACATCTAAGGTGGATTACCATTATATGTCTTTCATATAAGATATCACCTATGGGGATGTACCCACTAGCAAGTTGCCTAATAGTTCTCCTTTCATATTTGAGGCACCTTCAGGATATTCACCTTTAGTGAGATAGATATAGATGTCCCAGTACCATGGTTTCCCTTTGACTTCTTAAATGTCCATGCAATGAGCCTGAAAACTCGGTTAGCATTTGATGCTTATCAAAATAGGATGGATAATGAACCAATCATGTATTTCTATCATAGATACAAGGGTTGCCAGTGCATTGATGAACCTATTCTGAGTTCTTGGCAGGTAATGGAAAGATATAACATCAAAGATTTTAGCCAACTCTTCGAGGAGCTTATGGTAAGGATCCAACCACTCTTCTCTGATTTTTCATTTTCTGAGAGATGATAAGGTTAGAGTCTCTGTAGACTTCTAAGTTTCTGATGTCAATCTGGAGAGCTATGTCTAGTCTAGACACACATGCTTCGTATTCAGCTTCATTGTTAGTTACCTCCAAATCTAGCTTAATTGCCAGAGGTAAGCTCTTGCCGGTAGTCGGAAGGAACACCAATCTAGTGCCATATCCTTTGTGGTTTGCGGCTTTGTCAAAATACAGTTTCCATCTTTTAGGTTGAAGGACTAGATTATCTTAATCAAGATATTCAAGTTTTTCCCAATGATCATCGGTGGGGGTCATAACCAATTGATTAGTGATGACACTACCTTTGATGGTCTTTCTTTGAATGTACTTGAGGTCATAGGCTACCAGGAATTCCATCTATCTAGCCATCTTATTGTCTAGGATAGGCATCTCTATTAGATATTTGAGTTGGCTTTGATTGGTAAGGACATGTGTGATGTATGCCCCCCCTGATAATGCCTCAGTTTGTGACAGACCCATAGTAGAGCCAGATAAAACTTTTTAATGCATTTGTACTTGAGTTCATGTGCTAGCATCCTCTTAGTCAAATATTAGATGATACTCTCTCAATGGGCATATAAGGCCTTTTGTACTAGCATTTCCCCTATGGCTTCTTCAGTAATAATTAAGTAAAGTAGCAGAGGTTGACCAAGACTAAGAGGCTATAGAATTGGTGGTCTTAGAAGATATTCCTCGATCTGTTCAAAGCCTTTTTGGCAATCCTCAATCCATTATTTAGGGGAGTTCTTCTTGAGAAGGTTGAATATCGGTCCACAAGTGTCTGCTAACTAGTTAATGAACAGACTAATTTATTGAAGACAGCCCATGAAGTCTCTTATATCCTTTTTAGTTTTAAGAGGTGGCATGTCGAGAATGGCTTTAAACTTAGCTAGATCCACTCTAATGCCTTTTTTTATTACCATGTACTGAAGGAACAATCTAGATGAGGCTCCAAATGTGTATTTTTTGGGGTTTAATTTGAGATTGTACTAATGTAGTCTAAGGAGGAACTTCTCTAATGCTTGTAGATGTAGTTTAGGGGTAGAACCTTTAATAACCATGTTGTCGACGTATACCTCCACTTCTTTGTGGATCAAGTCATAGAAATTTATAGTAGCCATTCTTTGGTAGGTGGCTCAGGTATTCTTTAATCCAAATGGCATTACTCTGTAGTAGTAAGTGCCTTATTCAATAATGAAAGCTATCTTTTCCTTATCTTAAGGGTGGATTACAATTTAATTATACCTTACAGCCAAATCGCTTAAGCAAACCATCTCTGAACTAGCTAGTGCGTTAACCAAGAGGTCTATATGAGGTAGTGGAAAATTTTCCTTAAGTAATGCCTTATTTAGGTCTCGATAGCCCACATAAATTCTAACTTTCCCATACTTCTTTGGTACTAGGAGAATATTCGCTAAGCAGGACGGATAATTGATCAGCTTGATGAAGTTGTGAGACAACTGCTAGCTACTTCTTCCTTGATTAGAATTGACCATGATGGCTTCATGTGTCTAGGCTTCTATTTGACAGGCTTGCAATCTAGGTATGTTGAAACCTTGTAGACAATGATGCTTGGATCGAGCCCGGTCATGTCGCTGAGTTGCTAAATGAAGCAGTCCTCGAATCTTTTGATAGTAGATTAAGTATCTTGTTTATTTGAGCATCATATGCAATATATGTGTTTTTATGTATGTCATGAGTGCCAATGTTTATGGGCTCTTTAACTGCATCTTTTATTTCATTTATTATTTTATTTTCTTTTTTATTGAGGTTAAATTCATTAATTGGAACAACAAAATAAAATACAGGGACAAGCTCGTAACAAGAAAATTTGGAATTCTTATAGATAGAAATTGGAGATAAGTCTACGGTTATACGAAACTCATAATTAAGACCCGATGGTCCAGTTACATCAACATCTGACTCATAGGAAAAGGATGACTCAGACTCAATGTCACTTTTAGACTCAAACTCGGTATCTTACTCAGACTTAGCAGCTTCAAAAGGGCTCTCATCATAGTTACAGTTCTCCAGGTTTTCCTTGGCGGGCTTGATTAGAGTGGAGAGGTCAGATTTCTCATCCTTATAAATGAGAATAGCTATCTTGCCAAAGAGGATTGCTTCCATGTTCTCTTCATAGTCATTGTGCAGGAAGTATAAAGTATTACAATCTTCAATGGTTAGTTTCACATCAGAAAATAGCTTAAACCCCGCCATTCTAATACTAGTCAATAGGGAAATCCAAGGTTCATAGAGAGCATAGTAAGGAATTATCTCCCCTTCTTTGAGAAAGTACCCATTAAGGGTACTGAAATATGGCTTTATGGGATAGTTAGATTCACCCCCTTTACTAGCAATCTAGGATCTTTCTCTTGCCTAGGTTTTTGCCTCTTCAATCTCATCATCAATAGGTTTGTATCCTAAGCTGAATAGTGGAATAGACATGGGGTATTCATAAAAAAATTTCATACCTTGTTGGTTCTTGCCAAAGCCCATGTCATGGAAATAGGCCATGTGTTTTAATATGTTTCCCACCATGGGATTATAGTAAGGGTCAAAGTTTAAGATGACTGTTTCTTTTTCATTATCAGTAGCTTTAATGAATTGTATAAATGAAAAGCCGGATAAGGGATATTCCGACAAGTCAGGCTGGATTTCTAGAATCAATACTGTGTCTTGGACTTCAAATTTGCTAGACTTGTCAGCTTTGATATTGACTGCCATTTTTCAAAGGAAACTTAAAACTTTGGTACAAAGTAGATGGCAAATCCTTAGCCTGATGTATCCATGGTCTCCCCAGGAGCAAGTTGAAGCATGACAATGCATCAATGACTTGGAAAGGAACTTTAAAGGTAGTAGGCCTATGGTGATGGTCAGTGTTGCCACTCTAAGGACTTCCCTCTTTGAATTGTTGTATGCTTGTATGATTTGATCTGAAGGGGTGAAATCAATAACAGCTAGCCCTGAACAGCTAGCAACCTTTAGTGGTGAGACACAAAGGGCAAAGCCATTATCTATCAGAGTCATGAGAATAGTTTTCATGTATAGGGCATCATTATGTGGTCCCTCATGCGGAATCTCATTGTCAGAGAAAGAGATGGATGTACCTTTCGTAGAGCTTGTGATTGATACACCTAGGGTATCAGAAGAGATGTCAGGTGATGTTTGCTACTGGCTCAACACCTTGTAAAGAGCTTGGCAGTGAGGATAAGAAGACATTAGTAGATTACATATAGAGATGTTTTCTTGAGCATTTTTTTGAGTTGCTTGAATATGGGATCCTCTTCAAGTTAACGAGTCCCTTTATTTTTAGCCACAAGTTGGCTGGTAGATGGGGGAGCAATAGGTTCTTGCATAATTCAGCCACTTCTGGTGATGGCATCTATTTCATCTCCTAAGTGTCTTAGGTCAACGATAACACAGTAGAAGTCATCATGGACTGACCTTGCCAAAGAAGTTTGGCCAGTCAAAAGTGAGCAATTTGGGGAGAGGGACCTCTCTAGGGAAGATTGGTCATCTCCAGTGTATTGGTAATTGCTCAGTGGCACAAAATTAGTGATGAGGTGCATTGAATCCCCTTCCTCAAAGTTATTCAATATCACGTTTACATTGTGCTCTGGGAGGGGATTTGTGCCAATGTTTACAATGGATAACTAAAGGTCATTTACATCAATGAGGTTTTATATCTTATGACGAAGGGCTTTTCAATCATCAATCTTGTGGCTGACCCATGGTGATAGTCATACCTCTCATTCATATTAAAGTTCTTTAGCAGTGGGTTAGGAATGGGCTTGGGTTCCAATGGCTAGAAGGTGCCTTTTTCTAAACATTACTTCAAAAGATAACTCAGTGTTAATCCCCTTAGATTGGTGATTTCCCTTCGCTAGATCTGAAGGGGTTTATAAGCTTAGATTGCATTGACCCCACTTTCCTTTTGAGTATTGCTGTTTTTCTTGAAATGTGAGGATAAGGTCTGAGTTTCAACCTTGATGAGGCCAGATTCAACCCCATCTTCAAGGTATGTGCCAACATTCATAAGTGCTTTGAAATCAGGTAGATATTATGTTATCATTCTATCTCGGCACAAAGGTAACAAGTTTTATACCATGATGTTATCCTGTTCATATTTTGATTGTCTGTTTACCATTTTGGAGGCTTTCTTCCTCCATCTCGTGATAAAATTAGAGAATGTTTTTTTTGGAACTGTTTTGTTATTTCAATATCTCTTTTCTTAACATCAATTTCTTGATTATATGAATATTATTTTACAAATTCAGTACATATTGACTCCTAGTTCAGTTTCTTAGAGTCATCTAGTTGAATAAACTAACTCAAAGCCACACCAGGGAGCGACTGTTGGAAGAGCTGGGCAAGGAGGTCGCCTTCCACTCCTAAGGGGCAGGGTGTCCCATCATAACTTCTCAGATGGGTGCTGAGGCAAGAGAAGCTATCAAAATTTTCAAATCTCACCATCTAAAACTTGGGCAGAAGCCTTGTATTTAGGAAAGGACTCTGAGCTTTAACATCTATAACATTCTCTTTCTTTTTCAAAGCCTTTAAGGTCTTCTCCATCTCCTCATACTTTTCAGCCATAATTTTGAGGAGTGGGTGATCTTCAACCCCTTTTGGGAAAGGATTTATAGTAGGGGTAGCTAGGGTGATGTTTCCATGGCCAATAGGTGGATTTAGGACAATGACTTCTTCAGCCAGAATTGGAAGAGGTTGAAACGTGATTGGTGAGTTAGATACCAACTTGATCAACATGGTTTGCATTTTACCCAGGATAGTATGTTCTTAGGTTTGCATCATTGCAGTAAGAGTCTCTAATTAAGTTTTCAAAGCTTCATCTTGCTTTCATATAATCTCAGCAAACATCCCGATAATGTCAGTAAGAGGAGCTAGTGGAGCAAGCAGAAGTGGTGCAGAGATGGTGGCTTCAGCAGTGGGGTTGATGGTGGTGTTGACTCCAGTATTCGATATGTTGACCTTTGGGATAGGAAAAAAGTAGGGTATTAGATTTTTATAAAGATAAGCCAATGGTAGGTAGGTATGAACGAGGGTAAGTGTTTGAGGGATTTTTTTTTGTCTTAGAACAGGTTCACTTAGTCCAGTTTCAGTATTTTAGATGTAGTGATACATACATGCATGTATGCATGAATAAAAAAGGTTTCATAATGACAGGTAATATTCAGAGCTGTTAGGGTACATGGGACCTAGGATCAACTTTAATCATTATATGAAGGCTTGGTGGTTCTAAGGTTCCCCATTTACTAGAGGTGTGATATACCTAACCACATATGAATTAAAGAGATTTGCTTGGGTCCAATGGTACGTTCGACCTCCTTATTCCAACAAAAAGGATCGAAGGGTATGCCTTGGAGTTGGATGATTTCACTTTCAGCAAAGTAGTCCAAATGAAGGAAGCTCACTCGAGGTTACTCTTTATCGAGGTTTTCCTAAAATAAAGGAGGATGTTAAATGATATATGAAAACCTACATTCATATAGTCTTTAGCCAAAATATTATTTAATCCGAAAATAATCCACTTAGTTTTTGTTAATTTTCCAAAAGTCCCCAGTGGAGTCACCGATTGTGAGGCCTTGTCCGAGCAGCCCGCAGGATCTTCCAGCGTGCCTTCGAGTTTATGGCTCGAGGAAACCAATCACGAGGGATCAAATTACGCATGGCATCGCGAAATGTGGCCGAGTCCGACATTTGTGCATCCACATGTGTTCATTGGCATACATGTGATGTGTTTAGAGTAAAGAGTTACCACCTAATCTTTAAGAAAATAGTTTTTTCTTAGGTGAATAAGAAACCTTTTGTAAAAAACTCCATTTTGGAAAAAGTGATTTTTACCCAATTGCTGAAAAGGGTGTTCTCTTGAACCAAAGGGAGTTCGAGAATTCATGATCAGATAAAAGCAATTTTTATAAAAAATAGTTTTGAGCATTTTTATAACAACTTTTGGCTTAAAACAAAATGATTTTGGTTGAAATTGAGTTTGTGTGTATGAATGGCAATGTATGAACAGTTAAGCATGACAAAAGTGATGCATGAATAGACTATAATGCATATGACAAACCATAAAGCAGTAAACAGAAAGTAAATCAGGGGTCCCTTCTCTAGCTCACTTCAGGTTTAGAGAAAGACACGTCCCCAAAGAGAACGATAAATTAAATTACAATTGCAAAAAGGAATTAAACAAGGGATCTCCCCTCTAGTCCACAGATCTAGAAGGGGTACACTTTCCCTAATACAGATCCATAAACAAACAACAAAAGTAATAAAAAATAATTATAGATACAACATATCAAATAAAATAATAATGGATGAATAATAAAAGAATTGTAAAATTGAGCTGAAAATAACAAAGGAAATATTAATTTTAGAGTTGAAGCCATGGAGCGGCTTACCGACGTATCCCTTTGAATGGGAATCAATCCCCATGTTGTTCTCCCTTCTCACAAAGGGTGGGGGTATTCTGATAATAAGTGGTGGCTTGAGTGTTCAGTAGCTAACCAATTTTATTTAATAAAAATGTTTTACCAAAAGGTTATTAACCATTTCAGATTTGATTAATAAAAAGAATGATTTTGAATGTGAGTTGTTTACCTAAGTTCATTTTAGGATTTAATTGAGTTCATTTTTTATGAAAAATAGATTTTTAATAAAACATGCCTTAGTTAGACTAAAGGGCTTTAAAATAGAATTCTGATAAAATATGCCTTGATCAGTTTTAAAGAGCTTAAACAATCAAAAGATTAAAGTTATAGAAGCATACTTTATTGATCTTCCTTTTGTTTCTAGGGGTTTGGAATCAGTGGGTTGGAGGGCTTGATGAATCAAAATGGGTCCCTATTATGTTTAGAGAGCACTTGTATCTGTCTGTTTGAACTGGACTTAAAAGGATTGAACTACTAAACTGATAGGAACCATAGTGTCTATTATTCAATTCTGAATGTTTCGATCGATTGAGGGAAAATCATAGTGTTTGGAGAGTGTTTGGGAGTGTTTAGAGGCTAGAAAATAGGTCTAAGTATGTCTCAAATTTGGGAAAAATTCATGTCTAAACTATAATGAAAAGTGTAAATTTATAGGGATTCATGCTATAAAACCTAGGAAAAATGCATGCGTTTTAAGCAAATGCATGCGTGTGCGCGTTTCTGTGGGCCCATGTTTCTTTGCACAATTTTCTAGTTTGGTTCAGTTTGATTCGATTCAATTTTTTAGGTTTTCTAGGTCTGTTTGAAGTTCGATTTGGGCTCGGTTTGAACCGTTGGGCTCGTATTGACGGGCCAAATTTAATGGTGTAAAATTTAAGGTTCATAATATTTAGTGGGCTTCAAGGTCATTATTCATACTAATCATTTAGCTCTAAATATTTATTGATAAAACAACATGTAAAAACTCATTTAATTTGGTGGGTATTACTCATTCAAGAGTTTGATTGTGAAATACATAATAAGAAGGGTAATGAGAATGTTAGTTCTAACCATTTATCTAGGTTACCCTTCTGATATGGTAATGAGCTTGAATTGAGTAAAAATATCAAGGACTTAGAAGCATTTCCTGATGAGCAATTGTATGTATTATCATAAACCCCGTGGTTTACTAACATAGCTAATTATATTGCATATGGTATTAGTAGAGATGATATGTCGTTATAAGAAAAGAAATGACTATTTCATATTTGTAAATTTTATTCTTGGGATGAGCCTTATTTTTTTAGGATTTGTAAGGATAAAATCATTTGACGATGTGTTCCAAAAGAGGAACATGTAAGTGTATTGAAATTTTATCATTATATGAATTGTTGTGGGCACTTTGGAGGCAAGAAAATTATTGAGAAAGTCCTTTAAAGTGGTTTGTATTAGCCTAATTTAATTAAAGATGCACATACTTATTGCAAGAAATGTGATAGATGCCAAAGAGTAGACAAATATAGGAAAAAGGAAGGAGATACCCTAACTCGCTTTGCTGTGGTTGACATTTTTTATGTATAAGGCATCGATTTTATGGGACCATTTCCCATTTCTTTTAGATTTCAATATATTTTAGTTGATGTTGATTATGTTTCGAAATGGGTGGAAGCAATTCCTACCCAGACTAATGATGCTAATATTGTAGTGAGTTTTGTCAAAGATTTTATTTTTAACAGGCATGTCATACCACAGGTGATCGTTAATGATAGGTGGAGCCACTTTTATAATAAAATCTTTGAGAATTTGATGAATAAACATGGTGTTAAACATAAAGTGGCTAGTCCATATCACCTCTAGACTTTGATACAAGTTGAGACCTCAAATAAACAATTAAAGGGAATCCTACAGAAAATGGTTAACTCCTCAAGGAAGGATTGGGAAAATTTAGTGAATGAAGCTCTATGGGCATATAGGATTGCATTTAAGAGCCCAATTGGCATGAAACCTTTTCAATTAATATTTGGAAAAAGATGCCATTTATCGGTGGAATTGGAACATAAGGCATATTGGTCAATCAAAGCCCCTAACTTTGATATGGACAAAGCCAAGGGGAAGAGGATGTTGCTGTTATCAGAGTTAGATGAGCTTTGGAATGAGGCATATGAAAGCTCAAGGATTTATAAAGAGAGGACAAAGGTGCTTCATGATCGAAAGTTTGTTCTTAAGCATTTCGAACTATGTATGAAAGGCTTACTCCTTAACTTTCATGTTAATCTTTTTCCTGGAAAACTGAAATCACGTC
The DNA here is from genome assembly GCA_948294925.1 of Codiaeum variegatum. Classification (NCBI taxonomy): domain Eukaryota; kingdom Viridiplantae; phylum Streptophyta; class Magnoliopsida; order Malpighiales; family Euphorbiaceae; genus Codiaeum; species Codiaeum variegatum. The sequence continues at coordinate 2,589 of CAOJBK011541928.1, read as the reverse complement.
GAGTTGTATAATTCAAGAACTAATGAGAAATTTATTGTTAATGGTCATAGAGTTAAGAAATATTTTGGTAGTTTAGATGAAATCAAGGAGATTGAATGTATATTACTTCAAGATCCTTGAGTTCTTCCACAATCCCCAACTAAGCTGACGTTAAAGAAGCATTCAATGAGAGTCAATTGACTGATTTTGATTATCTTCTAATGCATTTTCCTTATTATCTATGTTTCTAATTCCTTTGTTAATTGATAATGCATGGGTATATGTGTTTTTTTAGGATTTTTTAGGAATTTATAGGTTTAATGAGCTATATTATGAATTGAAGTGCATGGTAAGTTAATAATTTTGAAAGTTATTTTGAGGCTTAAATTTTTGGAGAAACAGAGAGTGGCATGAGCAAAACCAAAATGACACGGGGGTGTGCCAAAGCCAATTACCCTGTGTGTCTTACTGTTTCTTTGGATTCTTATTTTAAAGATTGGTACGGGTCAAACTAAAATGACATGGGGCTGTGCATAACCCTTATGCCTTGTGTGCTTTACTGTATTGAAAAGGAAATTTAGCACGACTTAAACCATCTTAGCAAGGGGCCATGCATATTTAAATTCCCCTCTGCGCCTCCCTAAAATCACACAATATCAGGGAATTTTTAAAACTTTAAACTTTCGTTACACACACACACACACAAACTGACTTGTTAAAGGATTGCTTCTCAACCTTAACGCAAATCACACACACCAAACTCTTTTTTTCTTCTAAATCTTTGCATTTTGGATTGTTCTTCATCAAATAAACACTTAGTCATATATCTCTCATATTTTTCAAAAATTAATCAAGTAAGTGTGTTATTGATTTTGATTTTTAATTTCTTTATATTTTGAAGTCATGATTTAGGGTTAGAGATGTATATGATTGATGATTATTTGGAATTGATTAATTAAATCTCTTTTTACCCAAATTATACTTAAAACTTAGGGTTACTTGATGGTTATGTTGTATGAATTCTATGAACCCTAATTCTTATAATATCATGCTTAGTGTTTCTAATTTGGATCAAAATTAGTAGCTTGATTATTTTGTGGTATGTGTTGTGTATGATTCTTACTAAATCATTATCGAATTATATCACATACTAAGTGTTTGATGAAATGTCTAAATGAGATTTTTTGTAATTTTTTAATGTTTTGATAATGGAATAGCTACTTAAACTATATTTTTAGTATTCTATGATCAAAATTAGGCATTAAACTTGATGTTTGATTGAGTTTCATGTTTGCACTTCATTTGTTTGACTATGGTTTGGAAGCTAACCTTTTGGATAATATTTTGCATGTCTTGTTTTAGGTTGTTTGATTTATTTTTCAGATGGCTAAAGATAGGAAAGGAAAGGGTGTGGCTAAAACCCAAAGGAAGAAGAGAGCATGTTGCTCTAGGGTGATATACCTACCATCACTTTTATCACCTACATCAATCAATGGGGCATTCATTATGGGGCACCATAGTTTGAGATTTCAAGAGATGAAGGCTCAGGATCAATTCATTAAGTTGGAAAATAAGTCTTATTTTCCACATTAGCTAGTAGATTGGGTTAGTCTAGAGGGCACCCCACTTTATACTAATGCAAATCATATGACTTTTATCTGGTGTAAGTTTTTGATAAACTCGGTTCCTACTATAAACTATTTCTAGTGAACCATATCCACCCTACCTAGGGATTTGCATATCAAGAACAACCAAAAGTCATAGGACTCCTTCCTTAGTTACCCAAGTTAATGAATCCTTTCTTAGTTGAACACTTATCTCCAACATATCATTGATTATGGCCGCCACATGCCATATACCAATACATGAGTAGCATTAGTATGTAAGCAGTAACAAACCATAGCAACCAATATACTAGATAACAGTCACCTTAAGTCTAAGTATTATATACACAATTATGATCTAAATGATGCGGTATTGACTAGTTGGCAACGATCCATGTATCCATCATCTAATGTCACTATTCAACTTACTCATCTAATGAGTATGTTCACATGTTATCATGACATCACATGCCCGTAGCATAAGACTCACTACCTCCATACCAATAAGTATCTCATACTTATAGTGGATGAATACAGAGGTAATGGTCTTCCAGATTAATGACGTCTATATCAATAAGTTTCTAACTATGAACAACCTTTAAAGTATTTGACAAAGGGCAATCTATCATTCATATTCTCAAACTCTTTAAGACTAGATTCCTTTACAGAATACTTAAGGGACATATATATGTTCGACAAAAATAATATTTTCATTTAAAAAAACACATATACTAAAGCCAGTTAGGTTTTTATTTACATTCTCATGATGTGTAAAAGCTCTAGGGTATATACTGCTAACAAGCTCCCATTTGCACTAGAGCTAATCTACAGCCAAACAGTTCATTATTTATGACTCATCTTTTGAAGATGAAAGTCTAACTGTTGGTTGACTCATAGCTTTAGTTAATGGATTTGTTGTGTTACCAGTTGACACTATTTTTTGCCTTGCATATCTTAATGACCTTGTCTGAATACATGATTTTGCCTTTCTTTGTGTTTGGATTCT
>CAOJBK011541341.1:0-15732 GCA_948294925.1 Codiaeum variegatum | reverse complement strand
TAAATATTTTAAATTTACTGATGTGGTGGCTGATTTAGCATCTCCAGTCAAGCCACGTAACCACGGATGACCGGATTCTTGATTTAGACTCAATTTGCCAAAATTGATTAGTACATGATCTAATTTGTCAAAATTAAAAGTTCATGATAAAAATACAATTAAGTTGAAAGTTGATATTTTTTTTAGAAATAACCCTAACAATAATAATAATAATAATCAATCTAACTACCAATTAAAAAAATAAGGTATCACTTTGAATAATAGTCTTTTTTTTTTGGAAGTAAACTTCCTTAAAGTAATGATTTTTATTATGTGACTTTATATTTTAATTTTAGAAAATAAAACTTAACTTATCTAACGTTTAGTATACTTCTCGCAAATTCAAAAAAATAAGAGATTTAGCTCTTGAGAAGTATTTTTGATATTAAACAAGTTATTAATTCATTTTGGAGTTTTAATTCTCCAGAGAGGCATAAATTATTATTATGAAAGTAGTTGAAAGGTTTTGTGCCCAAAAGAGTAAACTTGCAATGTAGGTATGTAATTTTAATTTCTGATTGCCTTTTATACAATAACAGTTCAGAATCTCCAGAGCATTTATTCAGGGATTGTGAATTTGCTTATTGGTGTTGGAAATCTCTACCTTTTGGGAATAGCATTTTTATGAGCTCTATCTTTGATTGGCTATGCTTAATTTTCAACATGTTGAAGGGGATGAGCTTGCTATTTTTGTAGCGATTTTAGAAGGGATGTGGTGGTTAAGAAATAAGAGAGTTTGGGAAGACATTAGAGATGGACCGCAAGCTATTATGCATCGTGCTACAGAGGCGCTTAACAAGTTCTGAAAAGGCTGATCAACTGATGCAAGTGAGTTCTATTTAGGTTGCATCCAACGCAGCCGTTTTGAGTAGATAGAGCAAGCCTGAAATTGATTTTGTGAAGTTAAAATGTGATAAAGGTCTGGACAAACAACAACGCAAAGGAGGTGTTGGTGTTGTTTTGCGAGACTTACCAGGCAATGTTCTTGCTGTCATGGCCATGGCATTGTGTTTTAATGATGATCCTTTGATAATGGATGCAAGGGCTATCTATGCGGCCTTTGTTTGGGTGTTGTCACTATTGGAAAAATAGCATGATGATTTGCTAATTTTGAGCCACATTTTGAATAGGACTCACTTGGTAAAAGTGGAAGATTTCGGACATTTCGGAATCTATGCTGTGAGAGCTTCGAAACGATATATTATGCGCTTAAAATGATGGTCTAGTAAATGAGAAGTTGTCTCACAAAATTACACACTTGACATGACCAAAATGGCGGAATTCATGTATGAGAAACAGAAATCGGCACGAGGCAGAAAGCGTTCTACATGGGTCATGAGGATGAGACTTAAATCCGTATGGATCTCTGGATGGATTTGCAAGATTAGTGCATGGGATACAAAAACCCACACGGGGCAATGCACGAGCCTGTGTGGATATGATTTGGCTCGTGCGTCTCTCTGGATTTGAATGGTATGAGAAACAGAAATCTGCATGGGACAGAAAGGGTTCTGTACGGACTGTGAGTATGGCTTTCTGGCCCGTGCGCCTTACTGTTTCTACCAGTTACAAAGTTAAAATTCCATATTTAAGTGTGTAACTCTTATCATTCTGTGACAGGTTTGAGAGTTATCAGAAATTAAATTGTAGTTTAATTTTCCCCCCCTTATCCCCTTATCTGGTATCCTCCATTTTGGAAATGAATCAAGTGAATACAACAATACACATAAATTTTACACAGTAAAATTTCTTTTTCTGCACTTGTTTCTTCCTCTCAAAATCTTTCAGTTGAGTTCATACACTGCCAAGTTCTCCGGAATTCCTTGCTATTACTAAGCAAAGGAATTCGAGCTCATTGTATCCTGAGAAATGGACACCGATCAAACCTATAACAATTATAGGTGGTGAATATATTTTAAGAAAACTGATTCATTTAGGCATCCGGTTTCCTTTTCTCTTATATTTTATATTTATAACAGTGTTCTGGTTTTCATTTACGCTAACAATTTTTGCAGTTTGTTGTCCAATTATTTTCTTGTTTATAAAAATTGGTTTGCTAACAAATTTTTTGCAGAAATATTTTGAGGATCATAGAAAATGAATTTATTTCAGTTTTGCTGCAATTCTTAATTTTTTATTTTTTGTGTTCATCCACTGTTTTAATTATAATTCTGTTTAGAATTATTTTGATAGTAGTTTTCAGTTTCATTTGCCTTGTAATTTAAATTGTTGTAATATTTTGTAACAGTTTTAAGTTACAAAATTTATGCTTTGTTATTGCTGTAATTTTTGTAGTTACGGCTCATTTTTATTTTCTACAATCTTAAAATAGAAGACTATTCAATTGCATAATTGATTTCCGACAAACTTAAAACAGATTTAGGAATTGAAAATGATAACTGAATTGAATGGACAAATCCTTCCTGTCGCTTCTATGGTGAATGCCTCTGTGGCTGCTACTATTGTCACCTCTGTGGTGAAAGAAACAGCGTTGGTAATAACAGATGGAGAGGACTCTATGAAGCAAGCTAATTTCCAAGGGAAATGTTACAACAGTGACATGAAGGGTCACAAAGCTTCAGAATACAAGTTGCCAAGGAAGCATAGTGTTGCTAACACCAATCTTTGTGCTGTGATTTCTAAAGTGAACTCGGTAGGCTCAAATCCAAAAGAATGGTGGATTGACACTGGAGCTACCAAGCATGTGTGCTCAGACAAAAGAATGTTCATTTTGTTTGAAGCTGTAAACAATAGAGAGAAGTTGTATATAGGTAACTTTGCCACGTCTGAGATTGAAGGTCAAGGAAAGGTGATTCTATAGATGATCTCTAGAAAAGAGCTGACTTTGAAGAATGTGTTGTTCATGCCCGAGATTCGGAAGAACTTAGTTTCTAGATCTCTTTTGAACAAGAATGGGTTCAAAATGATGTTTGAGTTAGATAGAATAGTTTTGTCCAAAAATGGAATGTATGTGGGAAAGGGCTATGCTAGTGAAGGGCTTTTCAAGCTCAATGTAATGGTTGTTAAACCAAAATAGAATAATAAAACTAGCTCTTCTGTTTATTTGCTTCAGTCTTCTAATATATGGCATGGTAGATTAGGACATGTTAATTTTAATTCTTTTCAAAAATTAATTAACATGAAGCATATTTCCAATTTTCAAATCGATTTAAAGTATAAAACTTATGTTGAGACAAAACTAACAAGGTCATCATTTCAAACCATTGAAAGAGTGACATCACCACTCGATTTGATTCATAATGATGTGTATGATTTTAAATCAATTCAAACAAGAAGTGATAACAAGTACTTCATTACTTTCATTGATGATAGCATAAAATTTTGTTATGTGTATCTAATGAAAAGTAAAGATGAAGCCATAAAGAAGTTTGTTCTCTATAAGAATGAAGTTAAGAATCAACTCAATAAGAAAATAAAAGAGGTAAGGAGAGATCGAGTTGGTGAGTAAGGCCTGTGCTGATATGATTTGGCCCGTGCGTCTCTCTGGACTAGAATGGTATAAGAAACAGAAATCTACACGGTGTAGAAAGGGTTATGCATGGGCCGTACGAGTGGATTTCTAGCCCGTGTGCCTTACTGTTTATATCAGTTATAGAGTTAAAATTTCATATTTAAGTGTGTAACTCCTGTCATTATGTGACAGTTTTTAGAGTTATCAGAAATTAAATTGTAATTTAATTTTCTGAAACTCCTAAATCCCCCCTCTTGGCTATAAATTAGTAGTTTCCTCCATTTTGGAAATGAATCAAGTGAACACAATAATACACAAAAATTTTACACAACAATTTTTTTTCTGCACTTGTTTCTTCCTCTCAAAACTTTCCAATTGAGTTCATACGCTGTCAAGTTCGTCGAAATTCCTTATTATTGCTGAATAAAGGAATTAGAGCTCGTTATATCTTGGAAAACGGACACCAATCAAACCTACAGTAATAATTGGTGGTGAATCTATTTCAAGAAAATTAATTCATTCAGACCTCGAATTTCCTTTTCTCTTATATTTTATGTTTATAATAGTGTTCTGATTTTTGTTTACGGTAATAATTTTTGTAGTTTGTTGTCCAATTATTTTCTTATTTATTATAATTGGTTTACTAACAAATTTTGTGCAGAAACATTTGGAGGATCAAAGAAACTGAATTTGTTTCAATTTTGCTGCAATTCTTAATTTTTTATTTTCTGTGTTCATCCACTGTTTTAATTCTAATTCTGTTTAGAATTATTTTGACAATAGCTTTTAGTTGTAATTTCAGTTTCATTTGCCTTATAATTTAAATTGTTGTAATATTTTATAACAGTTTTAAGTTATAGAATTTATGCTTTGTTATTACTGTAATATTTGTAATTACAGTCACGAGTTCAAGGCTCTCTGGTGATAGAAAATGACTACATTGAGCTGAACAATGCAATTAACAATGGACAACAAGATCGTTCTCAAGCTCAATTCTTGATCAATGATATTTGCATGCTATTAAATCCATCTGTGCTGGTTAAACATATCCTTAGAAGTGCTAATGGTGTAGCTCATGTAATTGCAAAAGAGGCTACTAAAGCTAGAAGTTTGTGCACTTGGGAGGGGAGACTTCCTTGTTATGCCTTCAACGCTCATGTAATAGATTTAAATCAGTCTTAATATAATGCATGCTTCATTTTCAAAAAAAATTATATACTTTTTCAGGAAATTTTAATTCTTGAGTTAGTTTATTCTTTACCAAACAATACTAAGACAATAGAAGTGATATTTATTCATTGCTTTGAGAAAAAGTTTAAAAATATTAGACATTCACAATTTATACTATCTTTTCAAATTTCATTTCGTTAAATCTCTACAAATTTTATTATTTATAATCTAAGTTTATGAATTGCATGGGTATGTCGCTCCTTTTTTTTTTTTTTTTTTTATTATTAACAATGTATGTTTAAAAAATAAATATTATTAAACAATTATACAAATTAAAATTTTAAAAAAATAATTTTAGAAAAAAATATAAAAATAATCAATTAAATAAAAAAAAATTCTAAAAGCAAATTTATAATTCTAACTTTCAACTATACTTAAAAAAAAAAGGAGTGACCTAATATTTCATTAAAAAAAATAATTACTGAAAAATATTGTTTAGGATATTTCTAGAAACATTTTTTCTTAGAAAATGTAGGAGAGTGAATTGTATCATTAATGACGTTGTCGTCTACCATCTAACCAATAAATTGATTATTTATATGTACGAGCAAGTGTAGTCCTGTGGTAGATATCTTACAAGCATCTCCAATATTATTCTTTAAAACAAAAAACATATTGAAAAAAAGTAGAGAACGTCTTTAAATATAAAGAGTTAAATAATTTATGTTACTTCAATAGGCTCTCTATAATTAAACTCTTCAGTTTAACTTCTTTTTTATAAACATAAATATTTTAATAAATATTTTCGAAAAAATTAAACATTAATATGATATATTCTCACCTTTCCTTTCACATAATTTTCTTACTTTTCTTATTTTTCCTCATTTTCTTTTCAAAAGAAAGTTTAAAAATTAGATAAGTAATTAATAAAATTTAGAATAGAGAGCTCTCGAAATGTGGAGAATTAAACTCATCCTCTTCTTTATAATATAAAAAATAAAGAGTCTATTGTAATACTATTTTTTTAATTTAACTCTCTAAAATAGAGAATTTTAATTGAATAAAAAGATTATTGGATATACTCGTAGACTGCGGATTCTCCCTCCTCTAAAGTTGTAATTGTAAAAAAGAAATTATAAAAATACAAAATCGTTATATTTAAATATATTCATTGTTTTAAAGATTTAAAATTTTAATATTTTTCAAATAACTTTTGATGTTGTAACCAATGAATTGAAAAGAAAATGTTAAATAGTTTGTTGTGTTAGCTCAACCATGGCCTGAAAGAGAGAACTCGCATTCCTGAACTGAGTGAACCACCTTATATAGACACCTCATTTTTCCAATTTCGATCGATGTGGCCCTGGTTGCTTAGTGGAGTGGAGCTTAGACACTTGTTATGTGGGTGCTTACACCAAGTGTGATTATCAAGCCTTAGACTCCAAAGGCTTGACAATCCTAGGACACAATTAGGTTTGGAACTTCCAACCATGTACAATGATAACTGGTCCATATCCCCCAAATCAATGGCTATGATATCTTAAAATGAAATTTGAATGATAACATTTGTCAGGAAAAAGAAAATGAAAATGAATGATGGCTGGTGTCACAGGAGTGTTTTCATGCTACAATCTTTTCGTATGAACACAGTTCACTGTGATATCTAAGTGTCTAACCCAGTCTGCAAATCTTTCCCATACAAGAACTAGAGGTTCTATCGAGTGTTAGGCCAACACACAACAGCCAACACAATGAGTTAATCACACACAAAGCTTAGGTCAAAGCCTAATGCCAATGTCACACAGATGTCATAGGCAATAAGTAGAAACCAAACCACACACAAAGTACAACAAATATGCCAACCTTTTATTAAGTCAAAGGTAAATACAAAAAACATACAAGGCAATAGAGATCATTCACATGTGTTTCTCTCATGCCTATAAACTGATATGCCTTCCCCTTAAATACTAGGGGGCAATTACATTATGTAGAGTCAGTTGACACCCCCAACTGCAATAGGAAAATTTAAATTTCAAATGCATAACCGCCATGTCTGAAACCTCAATCTGCCATGTGGATTTTAGATAAGTAAAACTGCATATAGTCTTATCTAAACAACTGCCTCACATGCTTGGGGCGTGCCAGGTGAGTGTCAACCCCTCAACTGACTCCCACAGCCAGGTCCTTAGCCAACAAGCTCTGATTTTCTAGCAACCATCCACAAATCTTTCCCTCGATTTGTTAGCCTGCATTTTTCCCACGTTTAGCTTGTCATTTGCCCTCAAACAAGCTTGCCCAATGTGTGGGAAGGTGGCCCAAGTCACAATAGGACAAGGGGTGCTTACCAGTGACACACCTTCCTACCCTATATATGTAAAATGTAGAAAATTAGGTATGTGGGCAGGAGGAACTCTTAGGTTCAAAGAGGAGAGTACCCCCAAAGTACATCTTAAGGACAATGCAAACATACCAATTGAATTACAATTCGTTTATTAGATGTTTAGCAATCCAAATACAACAATACATCATAATAAAATTAGTAAATAGCTTTCAAACTGATGAATGCCATTCTGCGTTGAGCTACGGCACCCTGTCGGCCTGCCATGGCCTATCTGCCTGCGAGCCAGCCCATGTCACTACATGCCAAGGGCTGTTAGCTGCGAGCCAGAGCGTCACCCGCATGCCAAAGTCTGTCTTGTGCGAGCCAAACCCTGTCACCCGTACGGTAGGATTTTGCCACAGCCCAACCTGCTCGGAACTTAGCCAATCCTTGGCTGCCAACCTTGCTCATGTTGTTGAGCATCCCAACATGTCAAACCAACATCTAGCAAGAGTCCACTTTGTCCGGTCATGTCCCAGCCGCATGCCACCATCAAAACCTTGGTGCTTGCACGTCAGCGCATCACGACAAGCACCTTTGGCTGCCACCAACCATCAAGGGTCTAACAGCTGGGGCATTGGAACCAAACATAAAATTAAAAGATCTAAATTGGGCAGCCAAACTGACAACTGTATTATTTTCATCATTACAACAAGTAAACTCTGGCAAAAAGCAGCAGATAGTACGTTGAACCTAGAAAAACAATAAATACTACATATAAAAAATGAACAAAGTTTCTGGCAAAAAAAAGGAAGAACAAATCCTGTCCTAGCAAGGAACTATCCTTTACAGAACAAGCAATATTCACTCCGAAGGCAAAAAAAAATGAACAAATAGTTCCTATCCTGTCCTAGTAAGGAACTATCCTTTACAGAACAAGCAATATTCACTCCGAACAATATTACTGACAACACTACTCGCAATGAAAAGAATCAATGCAGCAAGAAACCCAGCTGCACATTTTTTTTGGGCAATAAAGCAATTATTTGCATTGATTTCTTGCAACTCGGCTCAAATCTAGTGATGTGCTTGATCACCCAATTCTCTCAGCAATAAACCAATAACTCTCACATCAATATTTCTGTGTTTCTAGCACCTAATCTCATATGAACCTGCCTTGGTGATATAGCGAACCCATTCAACTGTATTATATCCACTCTTCTCCCATACCTGCAGGAAAAAATAGAAAGAAAATCCAAGGTCAAATGGAATGATTTGAGCAAATGAAATACTATTTTGCAAATTTCGATACAGACCTTGAGAAAACGAACACGTAAACCAGATGCTGTGAACATGGGAACCTGAAACAACAACAAAGATTCAGTTCAACTTCTGATATGGTAGTAGAGAGTCATATTAATCCAATTCAGCATTTATAATAGCAACGTATGTGAACCTGAAACTCCATCTGAATTGGTGGCCTTGTCCAAGACTTCTTTTCTGTCATTGTAGAAATCAACTCAACTTCTGCGCTCAAGGTTGGCTCAGTTTGTCCAGGAAATTTTCTTATCCTGAAAAAGAACAAGAATATTCAACAAAGGAACATCTGTAACAAAAAGACAATGATACTAAAATGATATAACATGACATTAATACCAAATTTATTATATAGAATGTGAGTAAAAACCATTAACTAAGGTGATTTTGATGAGAAAATTTGGGCACATTGAAACAGAAATGGACAAAATTGCATTTCCCATGTAAAAATAGAGATTAAGAAGCAAAATAATATGAATTGCAAAATTAATTGAGTAAAGTACTCACTTCCAAACCAAGCAATCAATTGCAGCGTTATACTTTGCCCGACCTGATGTCACTTGGAAACTTGTTTTAGCAGTTTGTTTGGGTACAGGAATTTTGATGACAACTCCAAGTGCAAACATTTTTGCACCAAACACACTCTTTACCTGAAGACAGGTCGTAATGAGATAACTGTAGCAAGGCAGACATCTACACACAGCAAGCTTGAAAATATAAAACTACAAACCTTAACATTCACTTCCATGCGTGTTCGACCAAGTTCCTTGATTGTTGGCAATACCCTAAAAGGAAGATTCACTCCCTCAGTGATACGATACCTACAAAGCGGTGAATCAGCGGACAGCTTAAAAAGTCAGGATTAAGAGAGAAACAGAACATCACTAAACAAGTATAATATAATGGGGAATGTGAACTAAGACAATTAATAATGCCATACAAAGGATCAATTGCAATGCTCAATAAAGTGAAGACAACAGATAGAAGATGTTAAAAATAAGTATTCTAAAGCATAAATACTGTTAATAGGACTTTAATGCTAAACTTCTAATGGAAACAATCACTGTATATTCTTCGTTTTCTCTACACTCCATCAAATGAACAAATTTCACAATGAACGATTCGATACACGATCAGACGACACAAGTTTGAACAGCTACTAAATCAAGCGAGAATCTTCTAGACTTACTTCATCAATTCAAATTCACCATCTGGTGGAACAAAGCTAACAGTCTTTTCTGAATTGAACCTTGTCAAATTTACACATTGATGGAAAGTAACATCATCAAGCTCAATAGTTTTACCACTGCATAAAAGAAGATTAAGTTATTACAGAAACATGAAGATAATAACTACCACAGTACGGAACCAATTATGCACAATCTACAGAGTTATTGAGATGATACTAAATAAGACTATCAATCCAAAACATTAAAATGAAAAGAACAATTGTAAAAAGGCCATGATTGATCAAAAAGGAAAAGCCAAAGAAAGGGAAGGAGAAGGAAAAATTAGTGTTCAAAGCATAGGTTTCAATGACGTTGCGAACCCCAAGGATATTAAACTTGAGGTCTGTCTCCTAGAAAGCCAAATCATATTCAAACTACAAAATCTAGACCCAAATTCAACTTGTGATAAAGCACCATGGAATATAATCTCCCTGACACAATATCAACTTCTGAAAAAGAACCTTGGTATGATTGCAAACACCACAAAATAGTAGTTTAAGTTCAAAACGGTTCAAACTAGAATCAAACTTGACGAAACCAAAGGGATTTTACTACTCAAATCATTATTAGTTATAAACTTACAAAAAGAAAGCTTGAGTATTTATAGACTCCAGTCTATTCTAAAAAATTTAAAATAAGCTAGAAATTATTCTTAATCAAGGAATTCCATAGAAATCCTTTCTAGATAAAAAGCAACGAATCCAGAATAGAAAATAATTCAGAATAGACTTTAGACTAATACAAAAGATACCAAAACTAATGAAAATATGAAAATAAACTAATCCAAACAAGTTTTGGGTTTTATATATAGCATAACAGCCAAAAAGTACGTATCAAATTAAAACTAAGATAGATAATGAACTTGACAAGAACAGGATCACATTATTCCTCTTTTCTTGAGATGACTCATTATCGAATCGAACTCCACAGAATTGCATCATGCACCAAGAGGATAGACTTGGCTAGAATATGATCACATCTAAAAAGCAATCCCACATCAGATCAATGAGAAATCATCAAAAAAGAAGCAATATGCCCTTCACATCAATGCAGAAATTGTAGACCACAGTAGATGATGCTAACTATGTAATAATTAAAGGCTAAAAATTGAAATGATAATCATCAAAGGATTGTGAAGGACACTTTGACAAATATTAAAGTTCAACACAATCAAAAAGAGTTCACATTGAAGAGGAAATTTGTCTCCATAAATCTATAAATGAAATGATAAGGTCCAAAATGTGCAATAAGTAGTAAATCAATGTGTTGGTGTTACCAAGATTGCTTCATATATAGACTTCAGATATGATAGAGAAAAAAAGAATACTACGAAAGTCACAATTGACCAATTTTGATTTTAAAGGATTATTCTCTAAAGAATAAAATTATTGTGCCATGGAATTAGAACATGATAAACCAACAAGCACAAGATCACCATTCTTATGTAATTTTCCAATAAGCTACACAAGCTATATTGATGCATTAAGCAGAGAAATGCAGCTGGCAAGTAAGAGAATAACAGCCAGCAGACAGCCTCTGAAGGATGATTTTCAGCATAAAAAAATACCTTTTAGCAGGACGGGATTTCAGTTGTGACTCTTTCTCAAGCCCAATTTTATCATTTAAACCCAACTTTAAATCAGGCATTCCAGAAAGGAAGCACTTCATTAGAACCTTCCCCGTCACATCACAGCGTAGGACACTACCTATAATCACGAAATTGTTTATGATCAAGATAAAATGTAAAGGTTTAAAAACCAATTTTCCACCTTCAGAAGACAAAACGAGATATAAAGAAATAAAAGGAGAATGTTTAAAAAAAAATCCCCACCTTTTGAAGACATGAGAAGATTTACGCTTTCCACAATATCCAGAAATACCTGTAAGGAACAAATGTGAAATTCCAGAAAAACAACCAAACATCAACAAGGATAGAGTTGGGGGGGAAAAGGAATCACCTCATTCTTTTTATAAACAAGGCCCTCTCTCCTCCAACCAACAGCACCCGTGACTTGCAAAGTAGCATTAGGTACTGGCTTATCTGTAGGCTATTTTGTTTTTTGCAGTGGCAAAGAGAAGAAAAACAAATGATCAAATACTGTTTGTCATAGCACATACATAAAAGAGCCAACCAATAACTTTTACAATCACGTCCATAAAAACTGCCATTGTTCTTGAGAACAACATTTATAAAAGTGATCATCTAACCCTGGATGAAAATGGTGAGCGAACTCCTTCCTGGGTGATGTAAAGCTTTAAAATCTCAGGAGAAAGATTTTGAGGGTTCTGCAATTTTAAGTAGTTATAACCAGTTCATTAATTATGTAAGGCTTCCAGTAATGACACAATAATAAGTAATTCAAGCTTCAGTTTGTTGTATAATGATCAACACAAACCATTACACAATGGACACAATAGTAAAATTAGATTCATTTGATACAAATTTAAAAAGAAAGAACCAAAGAAACAACTATGTGTCAGAGTACCATCCAAATTCATTTCAATAACATACCATCCAGCAGTTCATAGATCAGTACAAAATTATTTCTAATGGCATCTTCGTCAAAAGCCCCACCAAAGTATGATTTGAACAATGCAACAGCCTGCACATAATAAGAGACTACCAAAATTAACCACCAAAAGAGAATTCATGATACTTTTGACTTCTTGAAATCAAAATGTCTCATAGAAATATTTTTGGAACATAGGAGCATTCTACCAAAATACATTCAGTATCGGCTTTGCAAGACCAAAAATGATTGGAAAATACTAAAATCATATTTGAAATCACCTTTGCAGTAAAATTACTAAATTAGAACCGAGAAGTTTGTTAAAAATCCATCACAGTATTCAATAAAGAATAAAAGAAAAAAGAAATTGTTGCTGTCCTCTCAAACTGCAACTTGGCCTATCATTACTAAAATCGATGGAAAAGCCAAAAAGAAAAACAAAAAGAAGCAGATAACCACCTCAACAACAAACTTGAATGCACAAGCTACATTAGCATTGCTGCTGACAACAATCACAATGTAGACATTGCTGATTCTCATGTAAAAGAAAGAGCAACCTCCAATCTGCCGCACTGGACATGTGCCAAGTTCTTTAGTTTGCATTATATGCGTTCGGAAGGCGTCCACCATATTTCCACTGAAAGAAATTGTGATTGTTAGTAGTGTCCATCAAAAATACAGTCACCAGTGAAACCCAGAAGCATAAATAACAGGAAATTGAACAGTGAGCCTTTTCAAAATAATAGTACTAGTAATAACAACAACATAACATTCAAGCACATGGCTAGAGCAAAGCATAATTGGTATCGCATCTCCAAAAACTGTAGGAATTCTACATTTGAATCTCCACCAACCCAATCATCAAAATCCAAAAGAGGGAAAAAGCCTTCTAAACAGATGGAATCAAGGGAGTACGTGTCCTTGAACCTTCAACTTCTCATCTCAAGAATAGGTAAAGGTTTCAACACTTTGTTCCTAACAGGTATTAGATTGATCCTTAAAAATTTTTGTTTGTGAGCTGCATTGCATTAGGCATCCCAACTTCACAACTCCAGCACGACCCTGTAGCATTTACATGAAAACCAATAGCAGTTCTCCCACGGCTACAATGCAGTCAAAGACTGAACCCGAAGATACATTTAGAATTTCAGCCGATTAGTCTCTACATTTCAAACTCAAACCAGCAATAAAAACCAAACCCTTTCATTGAAAATCTTCCCCAAATGCTAAATTACCCATATATATTTATGCACATAGAATATCTAACTCTTAGCTCAAAACTCATCTCCTGACCACAATAAAACTACCCACTAACTCAAATTACCATAAAAACAACATATGAAACATTTAGTGCATTTCGATAACATAGCTCTTCGAAATTCAAAATAACGAAAAGAAAAAGTAATTATGTGTAGATTACCCGACATCATCGCGATAGAGACGATTGATGAGAACATCGCCACGGAGATTTAAGAAATAGATGGCAGAAGCAGCCACCGGCATCGCTGATTCAGTGGATCGAACACAGAATATTCAAAGAGGAGTCGCGAAGATGAATACTGATCTGGGGTGTTCAGAGTTTAATAGGTAACCGTGTTGATTTGGTAATGAGGTAAAATGAAATAGTTAATGTGAAATGGAGAACAGGGATGGGGACTTTGGGTCAATGGCGAAACAGAGATTTTCAAAGTGAAAGAGCTTCGCTTTTGTTCCCAAGAGTTGCAGCAGATGTCCGGCACGCAACGCGAGCTTAACAGCCTACACAAACTGAATAAATTTTTAAGATAACTATAAATTGTGAAATGAAAATATGGATGCAATAATTTTCACCTGCGGAAAATTTTTTTAGGTGAAAAGGCCAATAAAATAAAATAAAATAAATCCCCATAATTTCAAAATTTTTTCTATTAAAACCATTAGACTTTTTTTTCAACCGATTAATCTTTTAAGTTAAAATTATAAATTATGTGTCTCAATTTTAACTAAAATGGGGTCTGATTTTTTATTCAAATTAATATTTTAATTAATTTAAATAGTTATAATTTAATAATTTTGATCGATTTATTCTTTTTTAGAACGCTTTTATGGATCCAAAAGTAATGATAAAACATACAATATCATGTTAAATAATATTAAAAGATTAATATATCTTTTAATACTTGATTAAATAATTAAATTTGAAAAGTAATTAAATAATTAGGTACGATATGTCACTATTAATGGCTAACAAATCGATCAAAAATACTACATCAGAACCAATTAAAATAATTAAGACACTGATTTGAAATAAAAAAAATTGAGATACTATTTTAATCAAAATTGAAAAGTTGAAATATCAAATTTATAATTTTAACATCTTTTAATTTTCATTTGACATTTATTAAAAAAAAAGGCGAGCTATATTAACATGAAGCTTACTATTTGTTTGATTTAGTTGTATAATAGAAAATAAGAAAAATTATGTAAAAGAAATATAAAAAAAGAAAATAAATAAATTTTATTTATTTCAATTATTTGAATGTATTAGTTTTAAATAAGGAGAATTGAAGAAAAAAAAGTGAAATTAATTTATTTTAATAGAAAAATAAGAAACCATTAGAATTTTACTTATTTTTTCTCCAAATTGGATAGCAATATTTTTTAGTGTTTTAACACAATATTTCTCCTCTTTTCTCTTCTAATTTCTTTTCATTTCATTTCTCTTAAAACAAACATAGAGTGATAGAAATTGATGGTCTCGCAAAACCATCTTTTTTAACTACGATGAAAATAAAAAATTTCATATCTATCACTTAGTATATAAACTTTCAAATTGATCATCTATTTAATCGATCTCTTTTCATTTCTATCATAGGTTTATCTAGCAGCTGTCCATAAATGTCTGACATTATGATATGAGATTGTGTTGTTGATGTGGAACTTGGTTGCTGACATGACACTGACATTTAATTTTTAAAATTTTTATTTTTTTCTTTTTACTTTATTTATTTTATATTTTATATTTTTTTTAGTTTAATTACTCACTTTATACCAATTTTTAAAATTTTTTAGTCATCATATTTTGTTTAAATTTTTTCCTTTTTTACTTTTTAATTCTTAGTTTACCTTTTAACCTAAAAAAATAAAATTTTATCTACATCTTCACTTCACCTCTTCGAAACCATGAACACAGCCGCCATTCAACACAAAAAAGCCTCCACCAAACACAGCTACCATTACAAATTTAATTGCAACCCTATTTATACACAAAAAAATCTTTCTGTAATTCTCACTGATGTGTATGGGTCTTGGCTAACGCTAGATTTGAATGTCTCTGGTTGAGTTAGAACTAGCATGTACAGATAAGACAACAGTCAGGGGTGGCCGAATATTGTCTCTAGCGATAATCCTCCGACGTTCAAGTCAGTGATGGGTTGGAACTCAAATGGAACACTATGTGTGGTGTTTGGTTGTAAGGAAAGTGTTGATTACCTTGTTTGAGTTGATGATGTCTGTATTTATAGGGTGAAAACCCTATAGGAGGGGTGACAGGATTTTGTCGAAGTCCTTCAAAATAAATACTAATTCTCCTAACTAGCTTGTAGTAGTAGCGAGAACAGGTCGAATCCCAAGAGAACTATGTGATTAATTTCTCAAAGTAAAAGAACAAAGCTGTAAAGAAAAAGGGGGTTTTTG
>CAOJBK011540694.1:0-15010 GCA_948294925.1 Codiaeum variegatum | reverse complement strand
ACCCAAACACCCAAGAAATATTTAAGCACTCTTAAATATTTTGCTTGAAACTGATTATGAAGAAAAGATTTAAGAGTTAAAATACCTTCAAAGTCACTACCAATAATGACAATATCATTGACATAAACAACCAATAAAATAATCTCAATAACATACTATTTGTAAAAGACAGAATGATTTGATTTACTTTTCTTCATGTCACACTCTTCAATTGCCTGACTAAACTTTCCAAACCTGGCCTGAGGACTCTTTTTCAAGCCATACAATGATTTTTTAAGATGGCAAACCTTCCCATACTCCCCCTGAGTAACAAAACCTTCCCATATACATCTCTTATTGAAGATCACCGTGAAGAAATGAATTTTTTATTTCTAACTAATGTAAAGGCCAGTCATAGGTAGCTGTTATTGATATGAATAACCAGACAGAAGTAAGTTTAGCAACATGAGAAAAAGTGTCAGAGTAATCAACTCCAAATGTCTGAGTATAACCTTTCGCAACAAGTCGAGCTTTCAATCAGCAATAGATTCATCAAAATTAACTTTCACTATGAATACCCATTTACATCCAATGGCCTTCTTTCCTATAGGTAAATCTATTAAATTTCAAGTACCATTAGCATCAAGCATTCATCTCGATGAGCAATAGGAAGGTCAAGAACATCTGAAACTGAATTAGTGTTATCTGGAGGTGAATCTGATGGCATAGAAGAGACTAATGCAAGGCATGTCTTTGGAAGTTCCTATCTTCTAGAGTATACCTGTCGAATTGGAGGTTTTTGGGGTGGTGGTGCTTCAGAAGTTGAAGTGATATCAAAAGTAGAGACAATATATATCAATAAATTATCACCATCCTGCCCCTGTCTTTGATAAGCAGGAGACTGAGAATAAAAAGGAATATGTTCTTGAAATATGACATCAACTGAGACAATATATCTATTAAGACTAGGATAGAATAATGATACCCCTTTTATACATGAGAATACCTAAGAAAAACACATTTCAAAGATTTAGGATCCAGTTTTGTGATATGAGGATGAACATCACGTACAAAAAAAATACTACCAAATATTTGAGATTTAATAGGAAACAAAGGTTTATTAGGAAACAAAACACTATAAGGAGACTTACCATTGAGGACAGAGGACGGCATCTGATTAATAAGGAAATAAGTAGTGGAAACATCTTCTACCCAAAATTGTTTTGGAACTTTTTTTTGAAACAGAAGTGCTCTAGAGGTTTTAAAGAGGTATCTATTTTTTCTTTCAGCCACACCATTCTGAGAAGGTATATCAACACAAGTCGATTGGTGCAAAATACCATTTTAGAATATATACTTTTGAAAAGTTTCAAAGAAATACTCTTTAGCATTATTACTCCTCACTATATGCAAAGAAGTATCAAATTGAGTTTTTATTTCAGCACATAAAGCACTAAAGTGAAGGAATAACTCAGAATAATTTTTCATAAAGTAAATCCAGGTGACTCGAGAAAAATCATCAATAAACGTAATAAAGTATTTAAAACTAGGTTTGGACATAACATGACCCGGGCCCCAAACATCTAAGTGAACAATTTCAAAAGGAAAAATAGCTCTTTTATTAATCCAAGGAAAAGATGGTAACCTTTGATGTTTAGCGAATTGACATTACTCACAATCTAAAGAAGATAAATCATGAAATTGAGGACACAATTTTTTTAAAGAGGAGAGGGATGGATGACCTAACTTATAGTGTGCATCGAAAGGGGTGACCATACCTGAATAAGCAAAGGTTATTGATAATGGTATATCCATAATACAGAGACCTCTAGATTCACTCCCTTTACTGATTATCTTCCCCGTCATTCAATATTGAAAGATACAAATGATAGATTCAAATTTGACTTGAAAATTTAAAGCTCGAGTAATTTTACTCATATAAATTAAATTGAATGTGAATTTTGGTAGATACAAAACAGATGACAGCAGGAATGATGGAGTTAATTTAACAGAACCAGAACCAGAAACACAAGTACTAGAGTCGTTCACCATAGTAACACTAGAAGAGGAATCATGTGATTGACAAGAGGACAAAAGGCTAGGATTACTTATCATGTGGTCATTGACACCAAATTCAATGACTCATTCTGATGAAGATGATTTACTTGATAGAGTAATGGTACTGATATGATGAGATAAATTCTCTAGAGCCTTCTGATACTCGATAAATTTATCATATTCATCTGCTGAAACCTTAAAACTTTGCTAAGAAGAGAGACTGGGTAGGAAAAAATTCTTTTGTTCATTAGCCATAGTAGCAAACTCCAAAACAATAAATAATTTCTCAACTTGAAAAGTAACACTAGTCTAAAATAAAGTAACAAAACTAGTAGGTTGCCTAAATGTAAACTTGCCACTGATCAGAGGAAAAATCAAACTAAAAAGACTTATATAGCTAAACGAGTCTCACAACCATAGATGCAGACCTAACCAGGCAAATATTCAAGCAGAACGGAAAGAGGTGAGTTAGAAGGAGTTAACCGGAGAGATTTTCGACAGCGCACGCTCTCTCACGTGTCAACACGTGGTGGTCAGAGCAGAGTGGTCAGGCGGCGTATGAGCTTCACAAGCTAACGTATAAGTGGTTGGACTTCACAGAACGACCGATCGGTGGGTGGTGCTTCTTCTGGTGCAGATAGTGTCAATCAAACATCACTCTAAAATAGTGACCCAAAAATCCAAAGCCTACTGCTAG
Organism: Codiaeum variegatum; assembly: GCA_948294925.1. Classification (NCBI taxonomy): domain Eukaryota; kingdom Viridiplantae; phylum Streptophyta; class Magnoliopsida; order Malpighiales; family Euphorbiaceae; genus Codiaeum; species Codiaeum variegatum. The sequence goes on along the minus strand of CAOJBK011540694.1, from coordinate 12,276 downwards.
GAAATTTCAGACTAAAATTTCCCAAATTAATTCTAAAGCCAACCCGAGATCATAGTGTCTCTGATACCATGTAAAAATACAGATGATATGTTGTGAATTTCTTGAAATCTATTACTTTAGAAAAGCCATGTATATATACAAGTATGGGGTTAGTCTATTCTAGGAAGGAGAATTAAATTTCCTAAACTTCAGCCTAAACTTTAGCCTACAAATCAGTAAATGATTCTAATTACACAATTGTACAAATTCTGTAAAGCCTTTAAAAATATGCAAAATTTCCCATGTAAACCCTTAATATTTAAAATTTTTGTCTTGGGAGGGGCGCTGACCCTTAACCCCGTTAGGTTTCAAACTTTTGAGAACCAAGAGACAACTGGAGATTTCTAGAGGTGAAAAATTAAGGGCTCACAATGGGTCAAAAATTTTTCATCCTCATTAGGTTCTTGATCTTTGGGATAAGAATAATGTAGGTATTTATGAGGCCCTGCCCGAGCGGCCCACTGGATTTTCTAGTGCACCTTCAAGTTTATGGCTCAAGGAAACTAGCCACGATGGGTCATATTGCACATAGCATTGCAGATTGTGGTCGAGTCTCACATTTCTGCATCCACATGTGTTCATTGGCATGCACATGGTGTGATTAGTGTACAGAGTCACCACCTAATACTTTAGGAAAATGAGTTTTCTTAGGTGATTAAGAAACCTTTTATGAAAAACTCAATTTCAGAAAAATAAAAGATTTTTTACCCAATTGAAAGGGCTATTCCTTTTGGAACCAAAAGAGGTTTGGGGATTCGTGATATGATAAAACATTTTATGAAAAATAATTTTTACCATTTTTACATAATAAGTTTTGGCTTAAAAGTATGAAATTTCAATTAAAATAGGTTTTCATGTATGCATGAACAGATATCACAACAAGTATGAATGAACGAACATGTTATAATACACATGACAATCACATAAAGTAGTAAAACAACGATTGACTAGGAGTTCTTCCTCTAGCCCAATTAAGTTCTTGGGAATGAATATTACCCCAAATAAAGAGATTAAATTACAATTACCAAAATAATAATAAAATAAGGGGATCACCCCCCCAGTCTTATGATATTGGAGAAACGCACATTCTCCAATAACAATCCATGCACAAATAACAACGATAACATAAATAATTATAAATACGACAAATCTAATGGAATATTAACAATAATAAAGAAATAATAGAAAATAATAAAAAGAATAAGAAGAAAATAAATAAAAATCATTTTTTGGAGTTGAAGCCATGGAACAGCTTATCCGCTTATCCTTTTGAATGGAAATCAAACCCTACGTTGTTCTCCCTTCTCATGGGTGGGGGTTGTTCTGGTAACAATGAAGTGGTTTAATTGTGTGTTTAGAAGCTAATCAATTTTACTTGATAAAATTGTTAACCATTAGGCCATTAACCAATTTAGATTTTGATTAATAAAAAATTAATTTTGAATGTGAATACCTAAGTTCATTTTAGGGTTTAATTAAATTGATTCTACGAAAAGAGATTTTCAGTAAAACATGCCTTAAATTAGATTAAAGGGCTTAAAATTGGATTTTAATAAAATATGCCTTAATTCAATATTAAAGGGCTTAAAGTAATCATAAAATTGAAAGGAGAGTGATATGTTGTACCGATTTTACCTTTACCTTACGGGACTTTGGAATTGGCAGATCGGAGAGCTTGACAAAACTGGAACGGGACTTCATTGTATTTAGGGAGCACTGGTGTTTGTCCATCTGAACTGGAAATGAAAGGATTGAATGTCTGAATTAACTGGAACCATAGTTTCTACTATGAAATTCCAAAGTCTTGGATTGATTGAACAAGAATTGTGATGTTTAGGAAGTGTTTAGAGGCTTAAAAAAAATCTGAATTTAGTGTTTTGGAATTTGGAAAAACTAGAAAAAACTATTTTGAAAAATTTGAATTTATAGGGATTCATGCCAGAACCTTAGGGGATAAAACACATGCATTTTTCCATAAATGCAAGTGTTTGACTGTAAACGCATGCGTTTGGTGAAACGCGTGCATCGTTCTTGCTGGCATTTTAGGATAGGTTCAGTCCTATTTGATTTATTTTTTTGGTTTTTCTGGGTTCGTTTAATTTCTGGGTTTGAACCATTGAGCTCGTATTGATGGGCCAAATTTAATGGTTCTAAAATTAGGATTCACAATTGACCCCCTTAGCAGTCATATTCATGGAAACGTGACTGCCAAGTGTGAAGGCATTTAATGCGGTAGTTGAGGATTTGCCTATAAAAAGGCTTTGAGAACTTTGTTTGCTTCTCATTCCACTTTCAAATTCTCTTCTTCTACCTTTTTGATTTGTTGAGAAGTATTTGGATGATACCTATTGATATTATTGAGGAGAAGGAAGATCTGTCTACATAGTTGAGTGTGCCATTAGAGAGAGAGAGATGATTCCAACTTTCATCGCTTCACCACTTAACGGCGTTGTCAATAATCCTTAATTTAGCTTTAAAGAGGAGGAGTTGCTTGGCGGGGTACCTGACTAGATTGTTTAGGCATTTGATTCTATTAAAGTGCCATTGTAAGAGTGGGACAATACTGATCACTTATTGATGGATAGAGCGCAGCCACACACTCTCGCAAATCCAAATTTGCTAGAGAACCACTCGGTGCACGTGAGCTGGTTTGGATTTCTTGCAGTATGTATTTTCTATCTCTTTTTTTTTTTAATTTTTCTGGGATGTTTATATTTTTTGTATCAATTTTTTTTTCTTGGATATTTACTTTGCACTCGTATTTATTTTTATGCTAAAAACAAAATAGATGATGCGCTTCTGCCATAACACCCGCAAGTGCATGAGGTCGTACCAAGTAGTATAAATGGTGAATTTTGGTATCATTCTCCTAAAGGATTGTATGGGTCCAATCACTCAAGCACTAGCTTAATCTCTTATGCTATTGTCTAGCTCACAATTATGCTATTATCTAGTTCATAATATATTGTTTTGATGAATGATTAAAAACTCAAACTTTAAACCTAACCTAAACTAATTGACAATTTAATTTTAAAAATAAACACAAAGATAGAAACCAAGAAGAGAAGCATCTACATAGACTTTGACTCGTATTTGACAATATCACACAATCAATGACTCAATGAAATTTCAAGGCATACACCAAGCATGTTTTCACATACAACTTAGGTTTAATCCTTTCTCAAGCAATCAATTAGGTTTGATCCTCTCATTCCTAAGTAAATGAAGGGAATCTCTTCTTACAACCAATCAATTAGAAAAAACATTAAGCATTATGAGAAAAAACATAAACCCTAGGCATCTATACCTTTATCTATAGCAAGCATAACAAACCTAAATGATTTTGAGTGTTTAAAACCATGATCGTGGTCAAGAGTGCAGAAGTTCTAAGTTAAAATAAATACTTGAAGAAACTCTAAACATTTATTGAGAAAAAGTTGATTAATCCATACAAATGTCAAATACTTTATCTAATTTAGGTAGATAAGAGATGTTTAGCTCATAATAACAAGATTACAATAGAAAATAAAAGAGAAAGAGAAGAAAACTCAGAAACCCATATGGAATCTTAGCATTTATAACCAAACCCTAAATACCCTTTGTTGAAATCTTGGTTTAATCTTGACATTGAAGTGTAAATCTTCCTTGAATCTTGCTCCTTGACAAGTTTTTCTCAAGAACTTAGCTCTTCTAGGGTTAGGAACTTTGAAAATAGTAAAAAAGTCCCTTTGTTTCCACAACACTCTGGCTTTTATACTATCGAAAAAAATCAGACTCATGGGTCTAATTCACGGATTTAAAAAGGACCTGTGTAAACTTCCTTGAAATACCTTGAGAAACAGTGAGCATAAAGGTGGTTACGAGCACCCTTCATGGTCGTGAAGAGGACTCGTAAGCCACTTTCTACTTGCTGAACTAATTTTTTGTCTTTCATGCACTATTCACACCCGTGATCATCACACATGAATGCTAGAGTTGCCCATTTTTGCTCTATTTTAGCCCTATTCATGCTCCTTTTTTGATGTTTTGTCCACATAGCTCCAAATTGAGGTTTGGGCCTATAAAAGCTGAAAACACACTAAAACAAGCACATCAAATGCAATTGGACTTGGATAATGGCCAAGAAATGAAATAAAAACTAGTTATATTTTGCCATTATCAAACTCCCCTACACTAACCGTTTTCTTATCCTAGAGCAAATCTAAACACAATTCAAACACAACTTTCACTCGCAAATATCAAAGACCCAAAAATCAATCCAATAAAAAGAGTAAAATCACTTGCATAGACATCTAGTTTTTTCAATACTTTGGTTTCATGACTAAACTAGGGACACAGTGATAATGGCCAATTATATTTATCTTTTACTTCATTTCTTGGCCATTATCTTAGTCCAATTGCATTTAATTTATTTGTTTAAGTGTGTTTTCAGCTGATATTTGCTTAATCATTAATCCAGAGGTTAATGGAGAAAAACATCAAAAAAAAAGGAGTGGAAAAAGAGCTAAAATAGAGGGAAAATAAGGAATTTGGCACCTCATAGCCAATGGTCACGGACGTAAGGATTGCCCGTGACCCAGCAGACAAAGTGTAATTTTAGTCCAATGAGTAGCAAGTGGTTCACGGGTAATCTTCATGCCCGTGACCACTCTGTAGCTCACTTTTTCTTAAGAGTTTCTCACAAGCAGGCCCACGGGTAATGTTCATGCTTGTGAGCCCGATTTTTCCAATACTGTAAAAGCAAAACAGTTGTAGAAAGAAAGGGGTCTTGGATTTTTTGGGTCTAGGGCTCAACTAAAAATCCTAGAGCCACCAAAAACTGAGAAATTATATATTAAGGGTGCAAATTGGAGGTGGAGCAAGATTTTCAAAGGAATTGAAGGATTGAGCTAGGGTTCTTCATGGGTTCCTTGGTTTATCGCCTTTTTGTTTTAATCTCTTATTCTTCCTTTATTGTTATGAACTAAACTCAACTAGTCTACCTAGATTAAATGAGTATTTGACATTTGTGTGGATTAATTAACTCTTTTCCTCAATGAATGTTTAGGGTTTTCTTCAAGTATTGATTTTGATTAATATTTATACATTTTTCATCTTCAATGCATGCTTATTGATGATTATTATTTCCTATTATTTGCTAGAGATAGAAATTTTAGGTTTTGAACACTCAAAATCATTTTGAGTTTGCTATGATTGCTAGAGATAGAAGTATGGATACCTAGGGTTTATGTTTTATTTCACTTGTTCCTAATGTTGTTCCTACTTTATTAGTTGTGAGAAGAGATTTCCAAAATTTACTTAGGAATTAAGGTTTATCTGTTTGAGAGAGATTCAAACGTACTTTTTGTGTGAAAACCCACTTGTTGATTACCTTGGATTTTCATTGAGTTATTGGTTATCTATTCAATATAGTCAAATACGAGTCGAAGTCTAGGAGGATGCTCTATTTCATGTTTGCTTCATCCTAAGTCTTGCAATTTCTTGAATTTATCTTATTAGGAAGTAGTTTGTAGTTAGGAGTTTTAATTTTTTAGTTACTTATTAATTAAAATCAACATTAATTATGAACTAGGCAATAGTTTAAGTTTGAGCTAGTACTTGCGTTGGTGTCTCTATGGATCAACCTCGTTATTGCTATACTACCCAAATAATAGGAGCACTTGCCTAGAGCTTTGGTAGAGTTAACCGTTCAACTTTATAAATTATAAAACCCCCAATGTTTTGCTATAACATACATCACACGATAATGGAGTTCAAAATCCACGAAGGCACTACTCTCACAACCAAGCTCTAAGGCAATTCAATCACATCATTTAGCATTTAATCCCAAAAACATGACTCCATCAAGTTATTCAACCTAAGCATTCCCCAAACTTGCACTCAAATTCCTTATTTACGGATTCCCGATCTTAGCTAGGGTTATGAAATAGTCAAACCCTATATGCTAGATCATTTGACCTCTATCCAATTTGAGTTCTTGATAAACCCGGTTCCAACTAGAAACTCTTTCTATGGAACCTTATCTACTCTAGCAAGAGATTTACATATCAAGAACAACCAGAAGTCATCAGATTCCTTCCTTGGTTACCCAAGTTAATCTATCCTTTCCTGGTTAAACTTTTATCCTAACACACCTTTGATTATGGCCACCACATGCTATATACCAATACATGACTAGTATTGGTATGTAAGCAGTAACAAACCATAGCCACTGATATGTCACCTCAAGTTTAAGGGTTATATGCATAATTATGATCTAGATGATGTGATATGGACTAGAAAGTAACGATCCATATATCCATCATCTAGTGTCATAGTTCAACTTACTCATACTATGAGTATGCTCACATGTTGTCATGATATCAAATGTTTGTAGCATGAGACTCACTACCTCCATACCTATAGGTATCTAATACTTATCATGGAAGATAATAAAGGTAACGGTCTTTCAGATTAATGGCATCCCTACCAATAATCCTCTGACCATGAACAACCTTTAAAGAATTTGTATAAAGGGCAATATGTCACTCATATTCTCAAACTCTTTGAGAATAGATTCCCTACAGAATAGTTGAGGGACATATATACAGTTAATATAAGGAATGTTTTCATTTAAAGAACATATATACTAAAGCTGGTTAGGATTTCATTTACATTCACATGCTGAGTCTAAGCATTAGGGTATACACTGCTAACAATCTCCCACTTGTACTAGAGCTAAAATAGAGTCGAACAACTCTGTATCTAAGACTCATCTTTAAAGATGGAAGTCTAACTGTTAGTTGACCCATAGCTTTAGTCAACGAATCTGTTGTGTTACCAGCTGTCACTATTTTCTGCCTTACAAGTCCCAAATGACCTTGTTTGAATACATGCTTTTGCCTTTCTTTGTGTTTGGATTTCCAGTGAGACCTTGTCCGACTACATGCTTTGGTTCCTTTATAAGACCAATGGCTCCATTCCTTCCCCAGTAGAGAGAAACTTGTGAGTGAATGGTGGGAACAACACTTAGTTCTATTATGAACTTTAAATCTAAACACCATTTATTTTCGGCATCTTATGCAGCAAAATACTCGGCATTTATAACAAAACATGCAGTAATTCATTACTTGGAACACTTCTAACAAATTTCTCCTCTATCACAAGTTAAAACAAATCAAAAGATTTACTCTTTTTCATCCACTTTTATGAATCCATTAATCCTCAAATTATTTTTTCCATTTAGTCAAAACTAAATCCTTAGCCCTTTTTCATGTACTAAAGGATTACTTTAACCATGATCTAGTGATCTCATAATGGATTGGATATATGTATGTCAGTCATACTAATAATACAATCATCCCTTCTTGGAAATCAGCATGTTAAACACTTCAACACCCTTCAAAGTGTTAAATTTTAGAGAAACCTATTATTCTGTTTCAATCTATCTCATAGATTTTAATTCTAAGAATATATGTGATCTCTTCTAAGTCATATTTGAGAAAATGTTAGGATAAATAGTCTTTCACAATTAATGAACATGCAAATGTTTTATCAATTAATAAATGTTATCCACATTAAGTATAAGTAAAGTGAGTTCTCACTAACTCTATTGCACAGTAAAGTGAACTCCCACTAACACTGTTGCACAGTTAAGTGAGTTAACGCTAACATTGTTGCACAGTAAAGTGAGTTAACACTAATACTATTTCATAGTTAACCTTCTAGTACATTTAGATTCATTTATGTACTTGATGAAATCAAACTATTTGATTGCCTCATTAAAACAACGAATCTAATTCCTCGAAGTTTACTTAAGACCATAAATTGATCTCTTAAGCTTGCATAATTTGGAACTTTCTTTAGGTTCTAATGCTTTAGATGGTTCTATGAAAATATTTTCTCAATGTCTCCATCAAGAAAAGTGATATTGACATCTCATGTCAAATTCCAAAATCATAGTACATTGTAGTTGCTAATAAAATTATAATGGATCTATGCCTAGCTTTAGAAAGTAGGTTACCTGATGGTAAACCCTTTTCTCCATAGCAAAACATTTCTACTATAAGCTTTGCTTTGAACGTTAGGACGTCTCCATATACACCAATCCTTGACTTCAAATTCCTTTTTATCCTATAGAAATCACCCTTAGGTGGATTTACAAGTCCATAGACATGGTTTGCATATAAAGTTTTCATGTTTTCGTCTATGCCAATCTCTCACCTGAAATTCCTTTATCCTATGGGAATCACCCCTTAGGTGAATTTACAAGTTTATAGACTATGTTTGCATACACAGAATCCATTTAAATTTCATAAACTTTACCATTTTAAAGAATTGATATCTCATATACTTTCCTCAATTCTAGTAGGATCAACTCTTGATCAACTTCTTCATAAATGAACAACTCTTGTACATTACTATGAAGAAACTTGTATCTCTCCGATTGATGAGATACACTATTAACCCTTCGAGGTCCTTTTATGTGGATACATTATTAACTGGAAAAATTATTCATGGGGTTGATCAATTTTACATGACCATTTTATTGGATCTCTCTAGATGACACCTCATCATATATTATCTTCCTATCTACGTCGTTCTCTTAAAGAAACTCTTTCTCAAGAAAAGGACAACCTGGCTAACAACATTTGTTTGCCTCTGGAAGATAATGATAGAATCCTAAACTGCCTTTAGGACGTCTAACAAAATTATCTTTAATAGACTTCTCATTCAATTATCTTGTTTCTTAGCCTTTTAATGTGAGCTAAACGCCTCAAATCTTAACAGACTTAAGACTTCTTATTGTACCATATCCCATATGGATTTATAGAAACAAATTAGGATGAAATTCTATTCATGATGTAGGAAGCTGCCTCACTCACTAATCTCAATAAAGAAATTTGCAAACATTTATAGTTCATTATTAAATGTACCTTATCTTATAGGGTACGATATCTTTTATACATACCAATTGGTTATGGCATTCCAAAAGGAATATTAATAGTATGCCATTTGTCTTCTAGAACTTTCCAAACTCCATTCTAAAATATTTACTTCCTCGATATCATTTATAGTTTCAATATCTTTATATGTGTGTTTTTCAACTTTGTTCATGAATCGTTTGAACTCCTCAAACAACTCATGTCTAATATTCATCAAATAAAGATGCTTTAATCTTTAAAGATCATCTGTAAATGTGATGAAATGTAGTTCATCAAACAAACATGCTCTAATATTGAAAGATCATCTATAAATGGGATGAAATATAGATACCCTCCTTAATCCATGTCTCTAAATAGATCACATATATCTCATGTAAGAATTAAAAAATTTATTTAGCTCTTCCACTTTGTCTAATAGAGGGTGATCTAGTCACTTTTGCCTTTGATTCAAGATTCATAAGTTAGTGTAGGTTCACTTCCTATCTAGGATCCCCATGTTCTCCAACATTAGAATCTTTATCTTTAGTTAAATGACCTAGTCTAAGAGACTAAATTAATTTCTGAATTATGATTAGGTTTTAACCATGGCATTAATATTACTTAATCTTAGAAATGTTTTATTATTCCATTATCTCATAATAGAAACAGTTAAGTATAACCCATGTCAAAAACTCTATTGTAATAATCTGAGTTTAGAACTCATAATAGTTATACTAGTTTAAGAAATAATTTTTTTGATGACATTAGGTACATGTGACATTGTTTTTCAACAAAACATGATATCTTATATCAATAGGGTTTAATCCAATTGCACTTGAAATAACACTTGTTCCAATAATTGAATTAATTTCTTTTCTCTTCAAACTTTATTGTAATGAACTATATATGACATATTAGAAGTACAATAATAAAAAATTGTCCATTTTTAAGGTCTATTAATGTCTTGCTCTTGCTATTGTCCTCAGAGTATTCTAAATACCTTTGACAACATTCTTCTAATTTCCCAAAGAAATGGAAACTCTTGCCTTTGCTATGTGAGAAGCTTCCTATGTGGATTTCTTTATTCATTCTTATCTCATAAGTTAGGAAAAATTATAGGTTCTTAACCAATCCAAATAATTTGGCCCCATGAATTTCACTCATTAGTTATGCTTATTTAATGGACATGATTCGTTCATGTTATCAGACTAATTGTAGAAAATAATAAGATCATTTTATTTTATGTGAAATGTAAATCTACTATTTAATTTAGTCTTTGATCAAGATAGAACTCCCACTAACTTAGAGAATCCAACACTTTTAAAATAGGAAATGGAGATTCCATTGGGGTGAATATTTAGTGGGTCGATTGAAATCTTGCAAGGTGAACAACTCTTGCTCATTAATCCCGCAAGCTACACATTATATTTCTAAGGATTGATTTCTCATAAGTGAACAACTATTGTTCATCACATCTCATGTGAGATTCAATCTATTGGCTCCTGAGGCTTCCAACCTCAGGTACACATTGTCGTTCTTGGGCTTTCACATTAGTTAAGTCATTGAACTAGTGTACAACTCAGGTACACATTATCAATCTTTCCATACAATGTATCTCATGCTATACAATGAATTTAAGAAAACAAGTTTAGAAACATGTTTCAAAGATTCATTGCTCCAATAGAGAGCCATGACTTAATATTTAACTTTGGAAGATTTTTAGGTCTTATTAATTAGGTCTTACTTTGCACATTATCCATTTTATATGCATCATATGCAACATACATATATCTCATATACATATCAATAAAATGGACAATAATACACATAGGCATGATCATGGACTTAAGACCTCAATTCCCAGTCACAAGGAATGAGTAAGGGTTTTAAGTTATCAAATTACAAGCATTATAAGATTACTCTAATCTTTATGCTCCAACTAGGCATCTTCATGGGTTGAACCTTCTTTTGCTCTTGCATCTCCACATCTCATGTGTACATACGTATCCTTAGCATAACAATGTGAGATTACAAAGAAAAGATTACCCATATGCTCAATGAATTTGAAAATCCTAAACTAGTAATTAACTCTTAATTACAATCCCTTATATAATAAAAGAATATTAAATGCCCCACAATATCAATTGTTAAGTTAAAATTCCAAGATCACCTAGTCATGCCATTATAAACAAATAACAATAATATATAACTCTTATACATTAGGTATGAGTTTAGGTACTTCAACCTTTTGGAACTCTTCCAAAACTTGAATATCTCATATTCATTTCTTTGAAATCCAAATTTCCTTATTAGATACTTACATCCTAAACACTTTAAGACAAGTAACTTTGGATTAAAAGTATTAAACTTCAAAATCCCAAATATGGTGACATGATGGGCGATCATCACGGGTGTGAGGATTGGCCATGATGTGCAATTTTCTAAAATTTGACTTTTATGTACTAGTCATGGGTAGAAATCATAGAGTGTGATGACCCTCACGAGCAATCATCACAACAATGAACATTGGCCATGACAACATAAGAGCTTACTACTAACACACATAAGTTACATTTCCAGTCACGGGTAATCATCACGGGCGTGAGGATTGCCTGTGAGGGTCTCATAGGCAAACTTCACAGGCGTGAACAAAGGCCATGACTAAAGAAAAATGCCTTCTGCTAAGGAAAAGAACCTACCATTCATGTAACGAACAATGCTCAATGTCGTGAACATTAGCTGTGACTGAATAGGCAATACCTAATTTCTGCTTCACGGGCAATTGTCATGCCCGTGAAAGTAAAAAAATTCAGAATTTGATAGTTTTTGCCTCCAATAAACATGCCAACACAAAAAATTGGGTGGCTCTGATACCACTTGAAGCTAAAATGAGCAGCATAGTAGAAGCTAAAACGATTGGTGTGGAAAGGGAAAACCGAACCCTAAAGAATGAAATTCAAATTCTAGTTTTCAAAACTTTTTCAAAAACTAAACTTTGTTAAATCTCTTTTAACAAAAGTTTGGTTAGGTAATATTTCAAACTCTCTGAAAATTTTCCCTAACCTAGGGTTTGAATAAAAACATTTTATCAAAACTCTTTTAACAAAATCATTTGAAATTTTTAAATACTTTGAAAATCAATTCTATGTCAAAAATCTTTTGACATAGAGGGTTTAGTCATTTATCAAACTCTTTGATAAATGCCTAAACCTAGGTTTGAGCCCATAACTTCAACCAAGGATAATCTCACCAATTGAGTGCAAAACACAAGTTAAACAAAGAAAGGTTTGGAGTAAAAATACCTCTCGCCCTCCTTCAATAAGCTCCTCAAGTT
>CAOJBK011540296.1:0-11369 GCA_948294925.1 Codiaeum variegatum | reverse complement strand
ATGGAACATGCAAAATTTGAACCTAAATTGGCACATGATTCAGTTCAATGTCTTCTAGGGCTTGACCCTTCCAAATTTGATGAATAATAAGGAGCTGGTTATCAAACATCCACGACCCTCCCTCAAGAACTCTGTTACAATCCACTTTATGAAAAAAATGAATCAGGTAACAGTTGTTTGGCAGATCATCAATACTCAGACCTTTTTCGGGACGCTAGATGCTTTCTAGGCGGTATTGCATAGCATTGAAATTGATTGGACTATCCGTAAGGAATCTGCCGACAAGGCAAAATTCCGTCACTTCAAAGTCCTGATCTTCCATGCTTTTCTCTAGGAGCATTTCATCACCTTCATCACCTTCTATTCCTAGTGAAGCAAACTGGTCTTCCATTGAAGCCATAGAAAAATCAAAGATACAAATAAGAATTGAAAAGCAAGATGAAAAGAAGAAGATAGGCTCTCAATAGGGAGAGGAAACCCTAACGAGGGGGTCTGCCATTCAATTATTTTATTTTATAATTTATTTAACACTTACTTTTAAACAATAAATTCAATAGAATATATTCGATCCTATAGTTCGAATTAGTTACACTTAAATTGATCTATGCAAAATTTAAACAATAATATGGAACATATAAGCTAATTCATATAAAAAAGTATAACATATCCCTTTTTTATTTTTTTAGAATATTTTTTTAAGGAATGAAAAAAAAAACTGAAAACGAATTTGCGAAAAATTAAAAATAAAATCAAGAAATTAAAAAAAAGTAAAAAAAAAAAAAAAGAAGATAAAATTTAAAAACAAAAAACTGAAAAATAGATTTTTCAAAAAGGTTAAAAATAAATCTGGAAAAAAATGAAAAATATTAAGAAAATAAAATCTAAAAAAAATCAAAATTAAAAAAAAAAAGAGGAAAATTTCAAGTAATTAAATGAATTCAAATATAAAAAAATTATAAAATTTAAAAATCTTTTTTAAAATAGGAAAATTGCAAAATTTTAAAATTTCTATATTTCGAAAAAATTTCTCAATTTTTCTAAAAAAAAACTATAATTTGCCTAGATTTGTTTTTTTTTTCTATATTTAGAAGTTTTTAATTTCCAGATTTATAGAAAAAAAAATATAATTTTGTATTCATCCAGAACTTTTCAATTTAATAAATTTTTTAAATTCTGAAATTTTATTTTTCCAAAATTTTATAAATAAATTAAAAATTAATGAAAATTTTCCAAATTTTTATTTTTCTTAAGTTTTTTTTTTTTGATAAACTTTTAGAAATATTCTCTTTCCAGATTTTTTTCCAATTTTTATAATTTAATAATTTTCTTAATTTTATTTTAGTATTTCTTTCATTTTCTATTTTTCCACATTTTGTTTTGTTTTGTTTTTAAGTTTTCTATCTTCCAAATTTTGTTCCAGAATTTTTTTATCATCATTTTTATTTTTTATTATTATTTAATTTGTTAGTTCTCAATTTTTTAAATAAATTGACCAAAACTTAAAGGTGAGATTTTGCAATATTTTTTAGAGTTTTTCATGTAAATTGAATGGAACATTTTGAAATATTTCTTAAATTTCAAATAGAGAGAATTATGTGATAACAAATTCAAATTATAGAAATAAATTTGTAAATTTTACAACATATAAGGGTGCATCTGGATCAGGTTAAAAATTTGGAGTATAACAATTGCATGTGTAAGTATTAACGAAGTAACATCTATAGGTATAATAGTTAAATTTTTAACCATGTTTGGAAAATCAATAGTAATAAATAAGCTATTAATATTAAAAATATTAAATTTATTTTAATAAAAAATTTAATTTAAAAAATAAATTAAAATATTAAATAGTTAATTAATGTATTAAATTAAATTAAAATTTTTTCTTATCTTTTTTTTAAATTATTTTTTAAGAAGAATTCTTACTTTTTTTTTTTGTTTTTAAATTTGCTATATGTCTTTAATCTACTATCTTCTAAATTAATGAATTAAGGTTAAGCGAGGATAAATGTTAAGGAATGTTAAGTATTAACCTCCATTCGTAAATGCTTTCCAAACAAGGTTAATGGAGGTTAACGCATTACAGGAGCAACGTTTAACCTCCTTTAACCCTAATCCAAAAGCATCCTAAAAGTTAAAGTGTTATCTCTATAACATATAATGCATGCTTCTTTCGTAAACACTAATTTTAAGATGATGAGGGTATTTATAAAAAAATAGAATTAATATAAAATTATATAAAATTAGTTAATTTAAAATTATATTAAAATTTAAAATTAATTGTTAAATTCACATCTAATAAAAAAATTATTAAATTTATGAATTTAATTAGATAACTAATGAAATTTAAATAATTGGATAAGTAATAAAATTTGAAATAATATTAAAACTATGTGAAAGTTTTTTTTATTTTATTTTTTAAAAGACAAAATTGATAGTTCAAAATTTTAATATTAGTTCAGAAGTTACTTTAATAAGTAATATAAATTAGAGATTTTTTTTTTACTTTCTTAATTCTTTTTAATGACAACTCTAATGACCAAAGTAGGAGAAAGTGCATGAAATTATCATGTGATTTCATTGTTTTCATTCACACTTCCATTACATGAGAATTGAGGACCTTTTACACTTGTGTATAATGCGATTTTCCATTAGTGTGGTATAACTTAACATCAACAAATTATTTTGATGTTGCATTAAAATATGGGAAAAAGACTCAGATAAGCCACCTAAACTATCATATTTAGCTCATTTACATTTTTCTCAATTTTAATTACTTAATTACACTCTTTAATTTTTCTTTTCGGCTCAAAAATCACTCCTACAACTAATTAGTCATTAACTCTTGTTAATTCACCATTAATTCTCAGTTAACTTTTTTCTTAAATTAATAAAAAATATATTTAATATGTAATAATATATTATTTAATAATTCACCATCAAAACTCACATTCTCATCTCTTCATCAACCCCATCTCCCTTTAACTTTCAACACAACCATTGCCACCATCATCACGACGGCGTAACATCAACGGAGAAAAATAATCAAAAGGGAACAAAAGTAGCATTCTATTTTGCCGCTTCGTTCATCTTCATCTTCTCATTATGTGCAACAATCTTTATTTTAATTTCTCTTTTCTCTTCCTCTTTCTCTTTCACGTTTTTTCAAATCGATTTGTTGATCAATTGGGTTTCTGAAATTTTAATAATTGAGTGGATGATTTTAGAGCTTGAGAAAGTATTTGATATAAACCTTGTGAATTGAGAAAAATTTTTAGTGTGTTTATGAATTTCGGGCAACTGAAAGTGAGCAAAGTGAATAATAAAAAATAAAAAAAAAAAAAAGAAAAATGCAGTAAAAAAAAATTAAGGTGGGGGAAGGCGAGGTAGGGTTGAAAAAAGGGTAAAAAAAGTTTTTATACTTTTTTTTTATTTATAATTAAATGTTATATTAATTATTATTAAATAATTTATTAATTAGTAAAAATAATCAATTGAAAGTTAACATGGGTATTAACGAAAAACTTTAATAGGATTATAGCTGAGCTAAAAAATTAGTTGGGGCACGTAATTAAACCATGAAAGTTGAAGGAAATGTAATTGTGACAAATGTGATAGTTCATAAATTTATTTAAACCTTTTCCCTAAAAATATTTAAAACTATTTGTTTGTATGTAGTTCATGCAGCTGTTACTAGTATCTTATTTGTAAATAATTTAGATTTATGAATTTAGTTAATTTCATCATCTAAATATTTTGAATTTAGAAATATACTCATATAAAATGAGAAGGTTTTGTTAATTTTCAAGAAACGCGTGGCAAAAAAAATCACGAGTTCGAGTCTAAACAATTTAATAACTGATTGAATTAAATAGATACAACTTGAGTTCGACTCAAGCTCGACTCGATCTCTAATATTTGATTAAGCATAGATATTGTTATATAAGGATAAAATAATAATTATATTGAAGCTTGATTAGACTCCCGAGCTGAGTAAAATAAAGCTCGAGGTAAGTAATATAAAATTGAGCTCAACTTGTTTACCTACTTGAGTAGCTCGAGCTCGACTCGATCAGTTTCGAGTATTTCTCAAGCAGATTACAATAGCTCGTGAGTGAGTTTGACTCACATACACCCTTATTATCATGTTAGAAGTTAGTAAAAAAATTTAAAATTTTAATTTTGAAAGGTAAGAGGGTGGACTAGTGTCCAAATCAATTTTATCTCATACCTCTATCGAGAATCGAAGTTGGAACATGTAGCTGTAAATATTAACCACTTACTGCCAGACCACGCCTCTCGAGGGCAACTATTAACTTTATAATAATAATAATAACAATAATAATAATAATAATAATAATAATTGATACGGGCCAAAAACCGGAATCCAAAGGCCATATAGATAAAGGATCGTCACAAATGGGTCACCAAAATGGCCTAAGCAAAATCATACCCAAACCCAAAGAACATAACGAGGAGGGCTTCAGTGCATCACGTGTCGAAGTGACCCCTAATAGTGGGCCCCACTACGTATCAAAGATCGGAATATTCCCTAGACACGTGTCCTCCACTAATTGGGTCACTTAACATCCTATCATTTGAGAACCTTCTGATACCATATTCAGAATCCACCACGTGGAGCTCAAATAACAGGACAATTATCCAGAGGAATCTCATAGAATACTATAAATAATCCATGATGGTACATATTTCAAGATATGCAAATATAAGCCTAAACACTTCAGAAATCCATTTCCAATTGTGTTCAAAGGGCTCACCGGAGCCTAAGGTATTCAGGTCCACTACTGACTTGAGCGTCGAAAAGCCTTTGTCAGGTTCAAGCCCAATCCTCTTAGCTCACATTTATTCTCTGTGCAGGCATCGTTATTTAATCTAGCCCAAGTTAAGGAAGATCGAAAATTATTAGATTATAGTCATATCAATAATAATAATAATAATAATAATAATAATAATAATAATAACAATAATAAATTTAGCAGTTGAGGGCAATTGGTATTAACTAAGAGTGATCGTCATTGATTTCTGATTATAAGGATATATCAACTAATAGCAATTAATGTATTTATATATAATGGTGTTTTTTTTAATTACTACTTTATTTTAAAATTTAAAAAACTATATTTTATCGACAAAAATATTTATTTTGTGAAAAATTAAAATTTTATTTATATTTTTTGAAAAGTGAATTATTTTTTTCGTAATTATTTTTAAATGTGTAAAAAATTTTAATTTTAAGAAAAAATATTTTAATGAGAAATATTATAATGCTAAAAGTGATTTTATATATTGACACACTTATAAATTTTATTAAAATATGATTTAATTTATGAAAAAAAAGGAAATTATATCTTTTTTTATAAGCTATTTATATTTTATAATTAAAAAATTAAATTAATTTTTTATAAAATAATTATTTGACATAAAATAAATTGTATTTTTATATAATTAAAATATTTTACTATTTTTAAGAATTACGAGAAAATAACTTAAATTATTTTACAGGGAATTTAACTTTTCATAAAAGAATGTTTTTTTAAAACCAAATTAACTAATCAATGTAAAATAATAAAATCAACACTCCAAATTGATATTTCAAATTTGATTAGAAAAAAATACCATTATTCTTAACCGATGAAAGGAAAAACTACTCTTTTTACCTTTCCATTTCAATTGAAACTTTTTTTTATCATCATTCTCATTATCTATCTTTATCTCTGTATTTAAGTAAATGTTAACATGATTTAATTTAAATTAATTTATTAGTTAAAATAAATATATAATAATAATAGTGTGCATTTGTCTTAAAACAATGTAATCTAAGAAAATTGCTAATGTTTGATGTTAGGAAATATTAATTAAACTTGAATTCAATTAAAGATGGTTTTAACTTTATTAATTGATATTAAGTTATAAGGATTAAGTTAGAGTTAAGTTTATTTAATTTTTGTGAGTTAAGTATGTGAGTTAAGTTTAATTAATATGTGAGTTAAATTGTATTTATTTGAGAAATAAATTGATAGGTTAAGTTAGTAAAAGCATTTTCTATCAAGATAAATAAGTGAGTGTTAAATATATTAAAGAATTGTTATCTTCCTCCATTTAGGTTGTATGTGAATAAGATTAAAGCCCATTATTATTTCCAACAAAGTGGCATCAGAGCAAAAAAAAAATATAAGAGAGAGAGAGAGAGAGAGAGAGAGAGAGAGAGAGAGAGAAGTTCACATAAAGAGAGGAAAAAAAAAGAACAACAGTAGTATGGTTCCCTTTCAATACCAAAAACTTACCAAAGAAAATTATGACAATTGGTGTATTAGAGTGAAAAATGTATTAGAATCACAAGATGCATGGGATGTTGTTGAAAAGGGATTTGTACAACCTCATAATGAGGAAGATTTAAATCAAGCTCAAAGAGAAATCTTGCATAGAGTAAGGAAGAAAGATCAGCTAGCATTAGCGATGATTCATACAGTTTTAGATGAAAGCATGTTTGAAAAGGTTTCTGGTGTAACAACCGCAAAACAAGCATGGGCAACATTGCATAATTCCTTTAAAGAAGTTGATAAGATGATCAAAGTTCATCTTCAGACCTTGAGAGTAGAGTTTGAAACTCCCAAGATGAAAAGTTTTGAATCAATTTTAGAATATTTTACTTGAGTATTGGGTGTTGTTAACCAAATTAAAAGATATGAAGAAAGAATAGAAGATATTCATGTTGTATAGAAGATCTTGCGATCTTTGGATTCAAGATTTAATTATATTGTAGTGGCCATTGAAGAGTAAAAAGATTTAGACTCTATGACTATTGATCGACTCATGGGCTCATTATAAGCTCGTGAAGAGAGGATGATTGAAAAAGAACCTCATTCCCTAGCTCTTTTTTCAAAACTGTCATTGAAAAAGAAAGATGATGTGAGTGAGAATTCAAGAAGAGGAAAAGGCAGAGGCAGAGGTAGTAGCCGGGGATGTGCCGGTTATAGAGGTAGAGAAAGAGGAAAAGGGAGATCTAATATGAACTCTTACAATAGTGAGAGTTCTAATAAAAACCAATTATCAAGACGACGTGGCAGAGGAAATTGGAGTAGAAGAGGAGAATCAAAAGATGATGTGCAATGTTATAATTGTGAGAAATATGGCCATTATGCATCTGAATGTAGAAATACAATCAAAGTTGATGTGCAATGTTATAAATGTGAGAAGTATGACAATTATTCTTTAGAATGCCACAATACAAAAGAAGAAAAAGTTTATTATGGTTGAAGCAAATGAAGGAGCCACTTTGTTGCTATCTTGTGATGGAAGTGGAGAGAAAGATTTAGAAGCATGGTTTTTGGATACATGGGCAAATAATCATATGAAAGGCAAGAAGAATAGGTTTATGTCTCTACATGAATCTTTTAAAGGTGACATTTCTTTTGGAGATGACAAAAAAGGTGGTTATTAAAGGAAGAGGTGATATCCTTATTCAAGCTTAGGATGGATCACATTAATTCATTACCTAAGTTTATTATATGTCTGCACTCAAGTCTAATACCTTGAGTTTAGGTTAGCTTTTAGAGAAAGGGTATGAGTTTAGATTGAAGAAGGGTGAGCTATTAATGAAAGGTAGTAGAGGAAATTTGATTGCCAAAGTAAAAATGCCAAAGAATCATATGTTTTCTATCAAAATTCAAACTAATTATGTCAAATGTTTGAAAGCATGTTCATCATATTCTTCCTAGCTTTAGCATCAAAGGATGAGTCATTTGAATTTTGGAAGCTTAAAGCTATTGAAAAAGGAGAAAATGGTGTATGTACTGACTTTTATTGATCATCCTAATCAATTATGTAAGGCATGCATTTATGGTAAGTAGTTCATAAATAGCTTTCCAAAAGATTCACTCTCAAGAGCCAAAAAACCTCTTGAACTGGTTTATGCTGATATATGTGGCCCTATTAATCCATCTTCCTTTAGTAAGAATAGATATTTCTTATTATTCATTGATGACTACAATCGCAAGACATGGGTGTACTTTTTGAAACAAAAATACAATGCATTTGATACATTCAAGAAATTCAAAGAGATGGTGGAGAAGGACAGTGGGTATTCATTTAAACCATTAAGAACTGATCGAGGTGGTGAATTCACTTGAAAGCAATTTGATGAATTTTGTAAGTCTCATGGCATTCAAAGGTTCTTGATTTTTCCAAGATCTCCTCAGCAGAATGGTGTTGTGGAGCAAAAGAGTAGGACTATGGCTAGAAGTATGATGAAAAGTAAATGCATGCCTAAAGAATTTTGGGCTAAAGCTTTATCATGTGTCATTTATTTGTCTAACAAGTGTCTTAAAAAAAGTCTACAAAAGCTACACCATAGGAGACATGGAGTGGAAGGAAGCCCAACTTATCTCATTTGCGAGTTTTTGGTTATTTAGCCTATGTTCATGTTCCAAAAGAGACAAGAATCAAATTGGATGATAAAAGTGAGAAGCTTGTTTTTGTTGGGTATGATGCAAAGTCAAAAGGTTACAAACGTGACAACCCAAATACCAAGAAGATTATCATTAGCCGAGGTGTAAACTTTGATGAAGATAATTACTAGAATTGGGAGCATTAAGAGGAGGATTACAACTTCTTTCCTCTGGTTGATACTGAGACTGATCAAAATGGAGATAATGAGAATCCACTTTCACCTCCAAGAACTCTAACACATGCTTGTGATGATCTTGACTCTTCAAGGTCATCCAAAAGAACTCTAAGGATGAGAGGTCTCTAGGACATTTATGGAAACACAGAAGAAGTCTATGATTCTATTTATTATTGTCTTTTTTAGGAATGAAGCCCATTAACTTTGAAGAGGCACTGCAAGATGAGAAAAGGGGATTGGCCCTTGGATAAAGAGTGAGAGCAATTCAAAAAAAAATAACACATGGGAAATTGTAAGTCTTCCCCAAGGAAAGTAAACTGATGGAGTGAAATGGATTTACATAATTAAAAGGAATGAAGATGGAGAAGTTGAGAAATTCAAAGCCCAACTTGCTACAAAAGGTACAATCAACAATATGGAATTGACTATGATGAGGTCTTGCACCAGTTGCTCGGTTGGAGACAATTCGATTGATCATTGCATTGGCAGCTCAAAAGAAATGGAGAAATTTCCAGATGGATGTAAAGTCAGCATTTTCGAATAGCTATATAGAAAAGGATGTGTACATAGAACAACCATTGGGCTATATTGTCAAAGGCTAAGAAGATAAAGTCTTAAATTTGAAAAAGGCTTTATATGGTCTAAAGCAAGCACCAAAGGCCAGGTATAGTTGGATTGATGATTACTTTTGAAAGAAAGAATTCATGAAATGTCCTCATGAATATAACCTTTATGTAAAAAAAAAAAAAGAAAAGAAAAGAAAAGAAGAATGGTGATATATTTGATTATTTGTTTATATATTGATGATTTAATCTTTACAAGAAATAATTCTACAATGTTCTAAGAATTTAAAAAGAGATGGATGAAGAGTTCAAAATGATAGACATTAGCCTAATGTCTTATTATTTAGGGATCGAAGTAAAGCAATTAGATGGAAGTATTTCTGTTTCCCAAAAGGCCTATGCAAATAAAGTTCTAAAGGAGTTCAATATGGAGAATTCTCAACCAGTTAATACACCTATAGAGTGTGGAGTGAAGTTATCGAGGCGGATGATCACGAGAAGGTGAATCCAACTTTGTATCGAGAGCTCGTTACAAGCTTAAGGTACTTGACTTGTACATGACCTGATATTCTTTATGGAGTGGGACTTACTAATCATTTTATGGGGGAACCAACTACTTCACATATGAAGGGTGCTAAGAGGATCTTAAGGTATGTTAAAGGTACATTGGATTATGGGTTGCTTTACACACTTTCTAAAAATTTTAGCTTGATTGGATATTATGATAGCGATTGGGGAGGAGATGTTGATGATTGCAAGAGTACTACAGTTTTTCTATTTTCTATAGGTGAGACTTCACTTACATGGAGCTCAAAGAAGAAACCTATAGTTACTCTTTCAACTTGTGAAGTAGAGTATGTGGCTATTACTGCATGTGTTTGTCATGCTATCTGGTTGAGGAAGTTGTTGGATACAATTCAAATTCCATAAGAAGAAGCAACTGAAATTTTTATAGATAATAAGTCAACCATAGCACTTAGGAAGAATCCTATTTTTCATCATAAGAGCAAACATTTAGACATGAAGTATTATTTAGTTCGAGAGAGCATTAACAGAAATGAAGTGCAGTTAAAGTATGTCAAGTCCCCAGATCAAATTGCTAATATTTTCACTAAGCCGCTCAAGTATGATATTTTTCCAGCAATTGAGATGGCAGCTCGGAGTCATGAAGAATTCAAGTTTACAGGGGGTGTTGGAAAATATTAATTAAACTTGAATTTAATTAAAGATGATTTTAACTTTATTAATTGATGTTAAGTTATAAGGATTAAGTTTATTTAATTTTTGTGAGTTAAGTTTAAGTAATATGTGAGTTAAGTTGTATTTATTTAAAAATAAATTGATAGGTTAAGTTAGTAAAACTTATCCAATAAATAGACATGTAAGAAAGCATTTTCTATCAAGACAAATAATAAAGTGTTAAATATATTAAAGAATTGTTATTTTCCTCCCTTTGGGTTGTGTGTGAATAAAATTAGAGCCCACTATTACTTCCAATACTTAGGGGAAAAGTATTTTTTGCTAAGTAAACTCTCACACAACCCATAACAATAATGGGCCTAGTCCAGTATAATACATAGGAGGCGCAATTCCAGGTGAAGACATAATACAAACAACAATCATGGGTATTGTAAGTTATGAAGGGCAGATTGAGAGCACAGTTCCAGCAGCCACAATGTTCAAGATAGTTATTGCTGGAAATGAAACTTATCTTCCAAAGGTTCTGCCCTAACCTGATGCTATTAAGATTGAAATTGTTGAAGGAGATGGAGAAGTTGGAACCATAAGGCATCTCACCTTTGGCGAAGGTGAGTCAGTTAATAATTTAAGTTTCTGTTTAAATATTAAAGTAACTAAGTAATTAAAATAAAGTCATTTGAGGGAGCTTACTGATTTCAAAGATGTGAAAAATTGCATATACCACTACTCTATAATTGGAGGTGATCTTACTCTTATTGATACAACTAAAGTTGAGAAATTGTCATTTGTGAAACGAACCAGCAAAAGCTATACCATTGATGTATTAGTTGTTAAACTTGATTTTTAGAATTCTATTATTAGTATTTCATTAACATTCATCGATTTTATAGTAAATTAACGAAAACCACAATTTATTTAATGGTTTATGCCAATTTGTCATTAGTATAAATAGGGACTCTTTA
>CAOJBK011539715.1:0-29385 GCA_948294925.1 Codiaeum variegatum | reverse complement strand
AGGACAATTGTCAGTGATAGAGATGTAAAATTCCTTAGCCACTTTTGGAAGACACTTTGGAGCAAGTTGGATACAAAGTTGTAGTATTCAACCACTTGTCACCCATAAATGGATGGGAAAACAGAGGTGGTAAATCAAACTCTATCTACACTTTTGAGGGCTATAATTCAAAGAAATTTGAAGAATTGGGAGGAGTGTTTGCCACATGTAGAATTTGCTTACAATAGAAGTGTGCATGCTGCAAGTGGTCATTCGCCATTTGAGGTTGTTTATGGGTTCAATCCATCAACTCCTATAGATTTGCTGCCTTTACCCATTGAAAAAGCTAATTTGGAAGGCAAACAAAAGGTTGAATTTGTTATAAAATTGTACAAGAAAGTGCATGCACAAATTGAAAAGAAGACTTTACATTATGAAAAATAACACAATAAAGGGTGCAAGAAAGTGGTATTTGAACTTGGTGATTGGGTTTGGTTACATTTAAGAAAAGAGAGGTTTCCTAATCAAAGGAAGTTTAAATTGATGCCAAGATGGGTTGGTCCATTTCAAGTCTTTTAAAGAATTAATGACAATGCATATAAGTTGGATTTACCAAGTGAGTATGAAAATGTAAGTTCAACTTTCAATGTTTCTAATATGTATTTATTTGATGTAGGTGATGAAGGAGCTAATTCGAGAACAAATCCTTTCGAGGAAAGGGGGAGTGATGAGGACCAGCAAGTTGACCATGATTCAGCCCAAGTTGGAAAAGATCCTTTAACCATTCATGGAGGATCAATGATAAGGGCTAAAGTTAAAATTATGAAAGAGGCCTTGATTTGTTTAATTGAAAGCATTTGGAAGGAGCAAGCTAGTCAAGATTCAATCAGGGTTCTAAGGATGCAATAAGAGCCTAAATTGGTCAATATGATCCAAGTAAGACTAGATCATGAAGGCAAGAGTCCAACCTTTTTAAAATAAAGAATTCAGTCTATGTTTGAAGAATATTAATCACATTGGGCATGTTGGATTAAATATGAGTTTTTATTTTGTGTTTTATGATAAGAAAGGAGCTACAAAAGCTAATTAAAGGGTGGTAAATAAGGTGTCACATTTTTCTAGCTGACAGCCTTAAAATGAGGAGTTTACAATGTTTGTAACTGATGTAACTTATGTCTTTCTTAAACCTTATCCTAGTACTATATAATACTAGGATTGAATTCCTTTGTAAGGGACATCATTTGATTAATATAAACATAATTTGAGGTCTTTGTGGGTGTTTTGTTTTAAGTTCTTATATGAACTTGGGAACTTATCAAACTTTTTCAGTTTGTAGCATTCAACATCTAAAACCTTTATTTTTTTCTCAACTTATCAAACTTATTCAGTTTGTGGTATTTGAGAGGATCTAAAGTGCTATTCTAATTATTTTATCATAATCCATTGATAAAGTTATTAGAATAGTTTCTCTAAACTTCAATCTTAGATGATCCAAATCAGTATTCATTTAGTTGGAGGGTGTTAATTTGCATTTCATATGGATCATAGCTCTTTAGCTATTGGGGTGTATGGTTGCTAAATTGATGATTTCCATCAAGCTTTCAACCACTTTTTGTGAAAAGACATGCATCCATCATCAGTTAATAACTTGTTATACTCCACAACATAATGGAGTAAGTGAGATAAGGAATAGATACATCTTGGAGATGACCTTATGCATCCTACATGAAAAGAATCTACCTAAACAATTATGGGCAAAGGCAAATAATACAACAATGTTTATACAGAATAGGCTTCCTTCAAATGTTGTTTAACAAAAAAACATCATTTGAAGCTTGGTATGGCTATAAACACTCTCTAAGTTTTCTTAGAGTGTTCGGCTGAATTTGTTTCAGTCATGTTTCTCAAATCAAAAGAGATAAATTAGATGCAACAGCTCTACCAGGAGTTTTCACTGGATATAGCTCAGCTTTCAAAGCTTACAAAATCTACCATCCTCAAAATGGCAAGATTATTGTAAGTAGATATATAAACTTTATTGAATAAGAGGAATGGAATTGGGATGGTCAAAAGTAGAATATGCAAAAAAGCAACAGTTCAAGTTGATTGATTTGAATATAACAGACCAGTCATTTGAAGATGATGAAGAGAATGATCTCATTGATGATGTTCCAGTAAGAAGGATAAGGTCAATTGCAGATATTTATGAAAGATGCAATGTGAAAGTATGTGAATCTACCAGCTTTAAGGAAGCAAATCAAAGTAAAAAATGGCAAGCTACAATAAAGGAGGAGCTTGCTATGATAGAAAAGAACAAAACATGGGAACTTGTTAACAAACCTCAAAACAAAAATGTAATTGGGGTAAAATGGTTGTATATAACCAAATTGAATGCAGATGACACTATCAACAAGTATAAAGCTAGACTAGTGGTGAAAGGCTTTGCATATATCCCAGGTATTGATTATTCTGATACTTTTGTACCAGTAGCCAT
Organism: Codiaeum variegatum; assembly: GCA_948294925.1. NCBI lineage: Eukaryota > Viridiplantae > Streptophyta > Magnoliopsida > Malpighiales > Euphorbiaceae > Codiaeum > Codiaeum variegatum. Next base: position 26,912 of record CAOJBK011539715.1, on the reverse strand, counting down.
ATTAGATTTAATAAGGCTTCTACTTGCAGTAGCAACATAAATGAATTGGAGAGTTTATCAACTTGATGTAAAATCAACTTTCCTAAATGATTATTTACATAAGGAAATTTATGTAGATCATCCTATGGGATTCAAAAAAGAATCCGATGTTCCATGGGAAGACAAAGTACTTCAATATCAAGTTGTTCTTTCTAAGAGAAGTGCGAAAAAATGGAGATGTTGTTTTAGCTTATTACAAATCTGAAGATCAGATTGCGAACATGTTCACTAAGCCTCTATTAGCAAGTAAATTTGAATATTTAAGGGGAAATAATGTTTAGAACTGTAAACCAATTAAAAATTGAATCAAATGAAACAAGCAAGAGTTTAAGATACATTAAATGTTAAGTTATAAAATTATGAAGTGTTAGAATAAGTTATCTAATAATTTGGTTTAAGTTGTTTATTTAATTAATACTTAAGTTAATTTTATATTTATGTAGCAAATTAATTGTTAGAATAAGTTATCTAATATTTTTTTCTATAAATAGCATGTAGGAGAAAACTTTTGTATCACATCAAATAGAAAGTTATCTTAATATAAAGGAAGCATTTCATTCCTTAATATTTTGTTGTTTTCTTCTCCCTATGTTTATCCTCAATTCCAAATAATTTTAATTGTTATTTAAAACTTAACAGAAGATGACATGTCTAAATTATTTTTAGTCATAGTATGTTTAAGAATTGTGGTTGATAGGTGACCAAGTCTTTGACGTCATTAGAGAAGGAGGTTTTGATGTTGGAGAAAAAAAATGGAGTTGTTTTTGGCCGTTCATACACACCATCTTTAGTTTGCCTTTTCACCATGACTGTCCCCGTATGAAGATCCTTCACAAAAAAAAATTGTTAAGAGTTCAATATAAGCATTATTTGATCGACAAATAACATAATCTAAATTAAAAGTTTTATGAGGAGTTTTGAGTGATGGAGAACTAGTATGAGTGATTGGTAACTCAGTGTAATCGCCAATCATCATATCATCGGTGCCACTGTATGGTGTGTGAAGAGAGAGATTTAACAAATCAATTGTCACATGATGCAAAGATGCACTATCCAAAAGCTAAGAAGGTTTACTCTAATTGGTTGCACAATTAGCCTTTGGTTGCCATGGCGATTTGGATTTGGTATTGTTGGAGTGGATTGGTTTAAGCTCGAAGGATAGACACTTTAATGTCATATGGCATTGATTTCTACATAAATGATAATATCCAAGATATGGTTTTCCCTGTCGATCATTCCTCCATGATTTGCTTGATTGAGTGGGTTGTGGTTGAAGTTTTGTGAATTGTTGGAATGATTATTAGTAGATCTCTATGATTTATTTCATCGAGTTGTCACATTGGCAGTGATAAAAACGTTGGTGTCGATTTATTACTAGTTAAAGCAACCTCAAAATTAAGCAATTTCTCATGGATTTCTTCGAAAGTTATAAGACTATCTATTGAACATACTAGTTCATTATAGTCGTCACCAAGAGCTTCTAATATTTTGTCTGTAAGGTCTTCATCATCAAACGATGCTCTAAGAAGAGCAAGTTCATCAACTCTAGCTTTGACTCTTTATAAAAACTCTATTATAGATTCAGCTCCTTTTGTCATCTATTTGAGTTGATTCTTTTATTGCTTAATACATCCTCGTGAAGGCTTAGCATATATATTGGCAAGAGTAAATGAGGCGTCTTTCGAAGTTTTTGCATTGGCAACATATGAAATTATAGTGGGATTAATGGAGCCAATGATGGCATTGAGAATGAGTTGATATTGGTGAACCAAAAGAGTATAGGATAAATTTTCAAAAGTTGTGTCATTTATCATAACAGTGGGTGGATGACAAAGTTTAAAACCATCAAAATAGCCTAAGAGATCACAACCAACAAAGATAATATGGAATCAAAGTTTTCAAGAGAGATAGTTGGTTGATGTAAATTTGTGAGGTGTTTGGGCGGCAACATTAATGGTTATGAAAGTATTGATGGGATCAATATAGGGGCGACTCATGCTATAAGCTGCTAAGGCGGTCGCCTAGGGCCCCCATTTTTTAAAGCTCCAAAAAAATTTTTAATAATATATTATTATATTATTTCTGTTAAATTTCTAATTTTTAGGACCTCAAAATCTTTTTTAATTACCCTGGTAACAAAATTTATTATATATTATTATATTGTTTTAAATTTTAAAAAAAAATTAATGCTCTAAAAAAATTAATTAAAACCACTAATATTAAGTAATAATATCATTTTTTTCATCATGAGTATTAATGTGCACGTAATACTGTTTAGAACTTGGCTAATAAATAGGAATGCATATTTTCAAAAGTTAACAAAAAAAAAAAGAAAATAAAATTATAGTATTTCCTTTTTTTAGCAGTTATAATCCCACAATTTTAGAGTTATGATCTTCCATCAACGACTCAATATCTATGTGAATGATTCAATTACTTAAAATTATGAAACAACTATAATTTTTAAAATTATATTATATATAATAAATAAAATCACAATTTTCTATTATCTTCTTCTATTTGTCTTCATCTCTACTTCTTCGATTTTTCTCACATACCAATATTTTGTTATAGTTTTCACTTAATTTTAAATTCACACATTTCACTTTTTCTCATCTTTTATGCAATTTATATAAATGTTAGTTTGATCATTAGTTTATTTATACAATTTACATTTTTTTAATCTATTTAATTCATAAACACTTATAATTTGTATTTTATTTATCATAAAATTAATTTACTTTATGTAGGTAATATCAGTATTGAATAGGAAATCTTCTTAGCAATTTCAACAAGTTTTATTATTTTTTATATTATTTTAATTTTAACAAATACTAGAAAGTATGAATCCGGGTATGCAAACGTAAGAGAAAAAAAAAGATAAAGAATTAATTCAACCTCGAAAGAGTACATTTAATCGATTTTTAATTAATACAAAACCACAAATGCTTGAAAAATCAAATGAAGATTCAAATTTAGAATTACTTGAAAATTGGGGCAAATAACATAAAAAATTACTTAAGTTTTATGAATTTTTCATTTTGATCACTAAAAAATTTTCTTTGTAAGGAAATAACTAATCTTTAAAATTTATTTCAATGCGATACTTTTTACAGAATTCATTGCCTATGGAATACACGTGAATGTCCAAGATATTGCCACGTGTCCCTTTCCGGTCATGAATCCGGCCAATAGTACCACATTCAAATAAATTTCAAAGATGAGTTATCTCTTTACAAAAAAAAAATTCTTTAGTGACTACATTGAAAAATTCACAAAACTTTAGCGATTTTTATGTTATTCAGTCTAAAAATTATGAAGATATTTTTAATGATAATAATTTAAAGGGAAATTACTATTTAGTCCCTAGATTATGGTCAAATTCACTACTTAGTTCACCGATTATGGAAAACGACATAGGATGTCCCTAACGTTTGGTCTAATTAACTATTTAGTCCCTCAATTCCTTGTTTTTAAGATTTTTTTAAAGTTGGCCACTTTCACAATAACGTACATGAAGAGAGAAGTCCAACCGTAGGGACCTCCCTTTCGTTTTCATAACCGGATGACTAAATAGTGAATTTGACCATAACTTAGGGACTAAATAGTAATTTGCCCTAATTTAAACCTACCAAATTCAAGTAAAAAATGTCATGAAAATTTAGAAGATGACATTATAATTGATAATAGTGAAAATATTAATGATAAAAATGAAACAATAATTGAAGATATTTATGATCTAGTGCAATGAAAATTTTTAATACAAGTCTAATTGATTTAATAGTTGAAAAGGTCCTATTAGACAAATTTTAGATTTTCCAAAAGATAAAAATTGTAGAAACTTTTCAGCATTTCATTATACTCAAAAATTATCCATGATAGAAAATGGCTTATTTATTCAATAAAATTAGATAAAGTATTTTGCTTTTGTTGTAAACAATTTAATGTAAAATCAAATGCAAATTTATTAGCTAATGATGACTATAGAGATTGGAAAAATTTTAGTGCCAAACTTAAAAGTCATGAATTGAGTAATAAACATGCTATAACTATGAAATCTTGGATTGAAGTTGAGATGAGATTATTAAAAAGCAAAGCAATTGATAAACATTTACAAGATAAAATAAATAAAGAAAGGGAACATTGGAAGAATTTATTAGAATTAATGTTGTTGTAAAAAATCTTTCAAAAAATATTTTGACCTTTCGTGGCAAAAATGAGAAGATTTATCAAAATAATAATGAAATTTTTTGAGTTAATTGAAATGATTGTTGAGTTTGATCCAATAATGCAAGAACATCTCAAACGTATTCAAAATGGTGAAATTCATACACATTGTCTTGGTCATAATATACAAAACGAGTTGATACATATTTTAGCATTAGAAATAAGAAGTACTATAATTAAAGAATTAAAATATTTTTCAATAATACTAGATTGTACACTATATGTAAGTTACCAATAACAAATATCTCTTGTATTGAGATGTGTAGATATATCAATAAGTCCAACAAATATTAAAGACTATTTTATAGATTTTTTAAAAGTGGATGATACATCTGGTTAAGGCCTTTTTAATGTACTAATAAATACAATGTAAAATTTTGAACTTGATGTAAATTACGTGAGAGCGCAAGGATACGACAATGGGTCTAATATGAAAGGTAAACATCAAGGTGTGCAAAACGATTATTATATTTAAATTCTAGAGCATTTTATACACCATGTGATTGTCACAATCTTAATTTAGTTATCTGTGATATGGCTAATTCATGTAGTGATGCTATGACATTTTTTTTGGAGTGACATAATGCATTTATTCAATATTTTCTTCTATAAAAAGATGAAAAATTTTATAAGATCATGTTTCTCATTTGACACTTAAGCCTTTATCACAAATACGTTGGAAAAGTCGTATTGAAAGTGTTAAAACAATACGATTTCAAGTTCCACAAATTAAAAATGCTTTATATCAAATAATATAAATAACCGAGGATTCAAAGACAAAAAAGTGAAGTCATATCTTTAGCAATATATGAGATTAAAAATTTTGAATTTTTATTAGGAATGATATATTATTTGCGATTAATATGGTTAGTGAATATTTACAATCTGAAGAAATGGATATTAGTGTTGCAATTGATCACTTGAAAGTCTTATTTATTTTTTAAATATTATAGAGAAACTGGATTTACATTTGCCATGATTTTTGTTAAAGAGATTGATGACCAAATAAATATAGAACCAAAGTTTCGTGAGAAACACTTGAAAAAAAAATGAAACAATTTGATGAGAGTGAAAGTGAGGAAATAAAATTTTATGCTGATGATTACTTTATAATAAATTATTTTATGTTTTTAATTTATCATGCAATTTCTTCACTAGAAAGCATGTTTGCACAACTTAAGGTTTATGAAAATAATTTTGATTTTCTTTATAATATCGAAAAATTAAAATTACTTTATGATGATAATTTAAAGAAATATTATTTAAATTTTGAAAATGTTTATAAAATATAAATTGCTTTTTGATATTGATAGTTCAGATTTATTTTCTGAATTAAAAGTGTTAAAAGAAATTATAACCACATAAATAAATACACCACTTGCAATATTAAATTTTATACAAAAAGTAAATTATTTTCCAAATACATGGATAACCTATAGAATATTATTAACTATTCATGTTAGTGTAGCTTCAACAAAAAGAAGTTTTTCAAAATTAAAATTAATTAAGTCTTATTTATATTCAACTATGTCACAAGAAATATTAAGTAATTTAACCATATTATCTATTGAAACAGATTTACTTTCTCAGCTTGAATATAAAACTCTAATTAATGACTTTGCATCTAAAAAAGCTAGAAAAATAAATATTGATTAAATTTAAATATTTTATTTTAATTATAAGGGGCCTCAAATTGCTTTTCGCCTAGGGCCACATTTTTTCTTGTGACAGCCCTGGATCATTTGTATTTCAAATGGTGGTATTTGAGTCATTGACTAACATAGTGAAGCAAAAGAAAATGAAAGGTTAAAGAAAAAAATTATTAGATTTGAGATTAATGTTATGATACCATAATAAAATTAAATATAGAAGAAGTATCTGCATTTCATTATAACAATACAAATATATACACAACATCAAGTATATTGTAAAAATTAGTCTAAAGGGGATTTAAAAATATATTAGATGTTATCCTATCTAATCTGATGGAATCCTAAGTTTTCAGTTAGTTCTAAAATTAGTGATAATTAAAATGTTAGATAAAATTATGAGGAGGTTTAATTAGGAAAAAAATGGATTTGGCTAAATATCACAAAAAAACAAGTCTTTGTCATATAATGTTATGTTGGATAAATTAATGTAATAAGACACAATATGATTTCATTTCTTGATGTAAACAAATTTTCATGATCTAAGTAAGTTTATAGAATTACACATTTTTCTTTTTTTAAGTTGATTTGTTAAGAAAACTTTTATTTATCTTCCTTTGATTTGTTATATTTGTTGAAATTGATAAAATTTTTGAAGCCTTCTTCTATTGAAAGTTTAAAGATAATAGTATGACAATTAATTCGTCTTACAACGAATATAAATTTGGTATCTATATAGATTTTGATTTTATAAATCATTTTCCAATTATGAAAACTAAAATCCTAAGAGTTGCTTCTATGTCGACCTATAGGAATGACATATTAATTTATTCTTAGACATTTTGAAAATATTCAAAATTCAAATAAGAAAATTGATACATCAACCTTTGATAAGATAAATTGAATCCTCTTGCACTAATGACTTTTGATTGTATAAATTAAAATCAATGAGAATATACTAATATATCAACTTTCTATTTGAAGAGTTAATTATTTATAAAATAATTGTTTGTTGTGTTTAATGATTGCTATTTTGTATCAGTGTAATTGCCCTTTATCCCTATTGCAAATGATTAATGGAGTTTTTCACTCCAATTTTTTTTTAAATAAAATAAAGTTATATTGGATAATATGAAATTATTTTTTTTTCAATGAGATAAATTTGATTTATAAAAATATATTCATTAGTAAAATATATGCATCATGTGCTATAAATTACTAGTAGTGATTAAAATAATTATGACATTAATTCTACAACACATTGTCAGCTTGGATTATCCTAAGAAAACATTGCGATATGACTATAACAAAATATAACATTGAAGTGAGATGAAAACAAACAAAATATTATGACAACAAAATCACAAATAAGTTTAAAATATAGAAAATTATAAAAAAAAAACATTATGGTTTAACGCATTTGCAATTTAGGATATGTAAAAATTTTTTTATGATAATTTAGAATATATGTTTCATTTTGTTAGCAAAATATGGTATCTGCCCCAAACACCGTTACTTTCATCCGATGTGGCATTGAATTGGCTGGCGAAAATTAACGCCACGTGAGTCGAAAGTAATAGCATATAGACCCTATTTTGCTAACAGAATGAAACATATGTCATAAATTGTTACAAAAAAAATTACACATACTCTAAATTGCAAATGCGTTAAACCACAAAATCATTTTTTCTACTTTGTCTTTAAAATAAACAAAGATAATTGAAATCGTATCAAACAATTTGAACCATACAATTTTTTTAAAATATATATAATTCTTCAAATCAATTAGTTAAAATATAATTTATTGTTTTTACTTTTTTTTTACAAAAAATAAGTTGTTTAAAAAATTGTATAATAAATTTTTACTTTTACTTAATTGTTGAAATAATTAATCCAATAACAATATTTATAAAAATTATTATTTTTAATTTATTGCGACAAAAATTACAAATTGCCAAATATTCATTTGAAGTGCATTTCAAAAACGTTCAATTACATGATACAAAATATTTGAGAATGTAAAATAATTATAGTGTAGAGGAAAATGTATTAAATTGTAGCTAAAGATTATAGATATATGCACCAATAATAGTTAGGGTTAATTACATAAAAATCATAAACTTTTGACTAATTTGTAAAATTAGCACAAATTTTCAATTTTGACAAATCAGTACATGAACTTTCTGATTTTGGCAAAATTGTCACATGACTGGATTTACATGCCAAGTCATATGTCGATGCTGACATGGCACATGACGTACCACTTCATATGAATGTCATATCATCGACTAATATGATATAGCATCTGACATGGAATGTCACATCATTGTTGAAGATGACATGGCATATGACATGTGATGCCACATCATCACTCATGTATGACATGACAATCAGAATCCGGCCATGTGATAATTTTGTCAAAATCAAAAAGTTCATGTACCGATTTGCCAAATTTGAAGTTCATGCTTATTTTGCTAATTATCCAAAAGTTTGAGATTTTTTATGTAATTAACCCTAATAATTATTACTATTTATAAGTTAACTCAATATCCAAAATAATTTAATAATACATTAACTTTTAAATTTTGTAAATAAATTACAATTTGAATTATATGATTTTTATATTTATCTTATAATTTTTTTGAAATTATTGACATAGTATAAAATCGTAATTGTAACTACATGCAAAATGGAACTTAAATTGTAATCGAGTGATCCGTGTATCATAACCAAACTATAATATTTAAGAATTATTCTAAGGTTGAAATTTAGAAAGGTTTGAATTAGAACAAATTGAATTAATATCAAGGTTCTGAGTCATTGCCCATGTTTATGAGTAACCATTCATTTTATAATTAAATAGAAGAATGGTAAATAGATGATTTTCAATTAAAAAATAAAAAAAAAAAAGATAAAAATACTACTTATTACTTGAGGAAGATAGACAACTGAAAAAATATAGGTTTTTGTCAATGAATAGATTTAACATCATTTAGAATATATATAAAACTCAACTCATGAACTAAGTAAGTGCACTTCTTTGAAACTCAAGAAGTGTTTCAAAGAAGTGATAATTTTATTTCATATGAAGTACTTTTGGTATCAATAATCTATAATATCTACTATAATAGAAACCGCTAAATGAATTTTTTTCCGCTCAATTTTCTTCATAAATAAAAATCACCTCATAACTCATTCTTATTATTTATTTATTTTTTATTATCTTAAAAAATTAACCATTTTTACTCTCATGGATGTTTTTATCATTAAATATATAATTTATTCTCATTTATTGATTACATATTTGCACTAATTTAAATATAAAATTGATTATCATTTCCATGAGAATAAATTATGTATTTAATGATAAAAACATTAAATTGATTATCATTAAATTGATTTGAAGATCCAAAGGAATCAATGGGAGTGGACTTTTATAAGTAACAGACAGAAGGTAAATTTATCATTTATGTTTGTTTCTTTCATTTATTATGTGTGTTTACACTTAATTTGATGAGTTGAATTATGTGATCTTGATTTGTGTGTTGGGTTTAATGAAGTCAGTTGAGCACTTATATCCTACTAGTGAGCATAGATTTTGTGTTAGACATCTATACACTAACTTCGTGAAGGACTTTAGAGGCAAGGAACTTAAAGGCCTTCTATGGGATTGCGTAAGGGCATCTTATTGAGAGGTTTGAGAAGTGTATGGATGCTTTGAAGGATAAGAGTGAAGGAGGGTATCTACATTTAAGCAATTTGGAATCAAAGCATTAGAGTAGAGCACGCTTCTCAACCAATGCAAAGTGTGATATGCTTGTGAACCACATAAGTGAGTGCTTCAATGCAATGATTTTAAATGCAAGAGACAAGGGGGTAATCACATCATTGGAGTGGATAAGACATAGAGTCATGAAAATGATATGGAAGAGAAAGGATACAATGAAGAAAGTACATGAAATGTTGTGTCCCAAGATTCAGACCAAGTTACACAAAATCAAATATTGGTCATTTCATTACACATGCAAGTGGGATGGAAATCGCCAATATGAAGTGGCAGGATTTGGAAAGCAGTTTGTGGTTGATAAGGATGCTAGGACTTGTAGTTGTAGGAGATGGGAGTTGACAGGCATCCATGTGCACATGTTGTGTGCTGTATACTGGATGATATGGAGTCACTAGAAGATTATGTAGATAAGCTCTACCATGTGAGCACATATTTAGAGATTTATAATCACACTCTCAATCCATTAGCAGGCTCAAAATTTTGACCTAATTATAAACAACCATCCCTAAGAGCTCCCCCCAATCCAGAGAAGAGGAAATGGAGAAAAACCAAGAAAAGAAAGCTTGAAGCAGAGGAGTTGGAGCAGATGCAAAGGTCAAGTAATGTTTCTAGGAAGGGCCAAAAGATGCATTGTAAAATATGTGGTGAAAAGGGACATAGCAAAAGATTTCATACTTCAATTGAGCCTGAAACAACTCAGGTTAGTACACATTCGGTATTGTGTTTATTATTAAATCACCAATCATTCCCTAAGCTGCCATTTCCGTATGTGTCATAGGTGAAAAATATAAAAAAAATGAAGGATCATCAATAAGGAATGATAGAGGATCATCATCAAATGCAACAAGGAAGACAGTAGGCCCACTACCAACACTTCAGTGGTTTGGTGATGTATATATATTAAATGCTTTGAGTATCATTATATGGGTTCAAATTTTTGTATAAATATGTTTGTGTTTGTGCTTGTGCATTTATGTGTATAATTATGTTTCACAATGATCAAGCAAAGTTTCTGAAGATAACATATTTTATGCCTCTCAAATTGGATATATAAAGTGCATAACTCAAGAAACTGATGAATCTGCACTAACATATATTGTCCAAGATCATGTATCTTAAGAGCATACTGAACCCGCCCCTGCACCTGCTTAACCTGCCGCTGCACCTATTGAATATGCCTCTGCACCTGCTAAACCTGAAGTAAATGCAATACCTCAAACTCAAGAAGCTACATCTCAGGTATAACCTAATATGTTTATCCATATACTTATGAAAATATATGGAATGTTGATTGTAATGCATGCTAATCTGTTGTAGGTTATAAATCTAAAAAAAGGTCATAACTATGACTCGGATATTGAAAGAATAATTACTGAAACAACCAAAATTGACAGTGACACTGATGATGATTCTTAACATGATGAGGTAAAATAATAGTGCATCTTAAATTGTTATAATATATGCATGTGTTGATTTTGTACTTTGTTATGTGTGCCCTATTAAGGATGTGTTGCCTAATGATGATGTGTTGCTAATCAATCAAGAAATGCCACAAGAACCAACCTCAACTCATAGAGTTTCGCATAGACCCCATACTGGGAATATGCACATGTTTACTGTAAAAAGGACACATTCAGATCCTATGACAAACTTTTGTTTTTCCACTTTTGAGAAAGCTAGATCAAGGATCAAGAAACCAACATTCATTAATCCATCAAGAGTTTCCAAAAAGAAGAAGATAGTTGAAGATGATGATGATGATGATGATGTAGTTTGTTTAGATTAATAGTAGTTTGTTTAAGTTAGTAGTACTTTGTTTAACTTCGTTGAATGTCAATGAATTCATCTAATTTTGTCAATGACCCTTAAATTATATTTTGAGGGCATGTTTTTGTTTTGGCATGATGAATCTTGATGTATGACAACATTTTAGATTGTTAAATGATAAATGTGTTTACAGGAATGGTATATATATTTGTAGGAATGTTATATGTTGTTTACCCCTTATATAAATATTATATATAATTTCCTTAACATGGAAAAAAATTATTCATAAAGGATATACTTAAAACAAACATTTAATATTACCATTTCATTTATTTATTTAACAAAATTAGTTGGGTACATGGCAGATGAACCAAAATAACTCAAAATAATGACAATTATCACAACTTACATAAACTATCCTAAACCACATACAGACCCATCAACTCCCCAAGCTCAACCCCAAATACATTACTTACCCAAACAAAGTCCCACAATCAAACGCAACAAAAACATCAAAAACCAAATGCAAAGACTCTTACACCCATAATGTCCATCTCTTGTCGTCATGGTAGTTTCAGTTTGTTGGAGGATCCATCTAATAAAAAAAATCACAATAATCAGTCACCACCTACAATCCAACACCATATTTTATCAAGTCAAACTTTAAAAAAAAAAAAGCACACACACACACACACACACACACACACACATATATATATATATATATATATATATAAACCCAGAAACAACACTCACATTTCTATAATTTTGACATCTAACATATCTTCTCCTAAGGTTTTCAACAGACCATGAAGTCCTTAACAAGCTTGGAAGGCCTCATTTGCACTGTGAAACAACTACTTTATGTCTCTCTATCAAGTACTAGCAAATTTTCTCAAATTTGAAATTAGGATTTTAGAAATAAAACTTAAGAATTTAAATTAGAGTAGTAAGCAATTTAAGATTGAAAATGAAATTAAATTTTCAGAATTACTTTGCTAAAAAGAAGAACGAGAAAAATTTGAAAAAGAAGAGAAGGTTGGTAGCTTATGTGCAATCGTGTTTCAGAAGAAGAGGATTTCAATTTTTCCCTTATACGTGTATTTTTCCTATTGGTTTTCATTTTTTATTTTTTGAAAAAAAATTGGCTTAATTGAGATGTCCATGTGGTATGGTGAATTGGCTACTTTTTCCTACGTGTCAAGTTTTGTTAGCAACTTTGTGTCACGTGCCGTGCCATGTCAGCAAATCTGGCTTCCAAACCCCCTAATGACCAACCGGTGAAAAAAATTTAATGTTTAGTGACTAATTTTGAATTTTTTCACCATTAGTGAGTAAAATATAAAATCTAATAAACCTTAGTGACCAATTGATCCATTTTCCATTTAAATACTTATTATTAAGATTTCAAATTCTTATTTATTGATTACATATTATCAGCAATTTAAATATAAAATTGATTCTCATTTTTACACATTTTCATATATTATCAAGATTACTATTTTTTCTTTATTATCATCTTATTAGGTTTGAAAAAATTTTTAAACTAAATTTTAAAATTGATTTAAAGTTTTTTTTTTTCTACAGAGTTAATGATATTTTCAAAATTATTGCATAAAATTTTTATTTTATTTTTTATAACTTGGAGACTTCGAGTACAAATAATCTGTCTATGGAAAATCCCCAATTTCGACAATACATCTTATAAAATTGCATCGAGATAATTCTTAAAGATGAAAATGTATTTGAATTATTTGATATTATTAGTTTATTTTATTTTTATGTTATTATTTCTATTTTATTTTCTTAGTATTTTTTAAGAACATAGAAATATACGTAAACTTTATTCTCCATGTTTTATTCTCTTAGTATAAAAATAATTAAATAGATGAATATTCTCATAATATCACGAGATGGTAACCTAGTTGGTTACTAATCAAATCAAAATTTTAAACTTTTTGAAAAATTCTACTTTTTTAGTCAATTAATCCCTTACCAAATGACGCCCAACTTTTTTTTTTTTTGGATTTAACAAAATGACTAGTAAGAAAATTTATTTAATGCACAATTATGAGATGCTCATAAACATATCATGTTGCCAAGTATTCAAATTTTATATTAAAAAAAAATAAACAAGATTTTATTAATCTACTAACAAGTTTTCTATTATATGCTCTTAAAAAATAGGTTAAAATGTAATTTCTATGTCCAAAATCATCTGTCGCTTTATGCTTTTCGAGGTTGAGTTTTGACCATTAATTTTCTCTTTAACTATATCTATATATATATATATATATATATATATATATATATATATATATATATATTGTAATGAATAGAATAATAATTATTTTATATTGTGAATCAATATTTTTTATTCAAAAAGTAATGGCCAAAGTTTTTGACATATAAATCAAAATGACAGATAATTTTAGACAGAAAGAGTAATAATTGCACTTTAAAAATATAAAAAAGTGAATTAAATGCTTAATATTTATTCATGATTTTAAGTTAAATCTTTTTTTTTCGCTTTTTTCTTACAGCCAAAACAACGTTCATTATTTGATTAAATCATGAGTATGAACACCACAAATGAACTATGGTGACTTTCTCTAATACATGAGACTAGCATGAGAATGGGATGCCTTTGCAAGAACATGTGTAATGACATTGGCTACTCTATTAATAAAATGAACACTAACATTGAGTAATTCATAAAAAATAACTAAATGATCTAGTAAAATACTCCCCACTTTTGACCTATTTATTTTCCTTAAAATAAAATCATTTGCCACTAAGTTTGCATCCAACTCCAGCACCACATTACACAAGTGATTGTCCTCAACCCAACTTAATACTTCCCTTAGCCCCATTGCCTCAGCTATAATCAGTGAGAAACAACCCCTAGAACACCTTGTTCCACACTATAAAAATACATCATTGTTGTCCCTATGTACCCAACCTATATCCGTGGATGAAATAACTTTATTTACACTTACATCACCATTAATCTTTTTAAAGCTACTAGAAGGTTTACTATATTTCGACAACTGGTTATAACAACTCAAAGATCGCTTTTGCTACACCATATTATAACAACTAATTTCCATTAAACCACCACTGCAAAATCAGAGATGATAATTTCAGCAGAAGATGGCAGCTTGTTAATCCATAGTCTCGTATTTCTCTCCCTCCAAACTGACCATAAGATGACTTAAAATTTACACAACCACTCATCCTCCTCAATAACCAACGACACAAACACCAACACAATAAAATCATTGTGATGCATATTAGGAAAAATCATGTTAGCATATTCCCAATAACCAACAACCACTTCATAATCTAAAAAAGTATGAAATAAATGCTCACCATAATTCCCACACAAACATTTTCAACATTCATACCTTTACACAATAGCCACCCGCTAATAGGTAGACAATTTGTTAGCAATCTCCATAGGAAAACTTGCATTTTGGTGGAATTTTAAAATGGCAGAGTTTATGCCATGCCTTACTTCTACTATCATCCACTTGAATGTCAGTTTGTGCCATTAATAGATTTTAACCTGACCATAATGAGTAAGAACCATTCTTTTCATAATGTCATACCATACAATCCTCATCTCGTCTCATTGATAATAGAATAGAAAATATAGCAACAACTTCATTTTCATTAAATATATCCATTATTAGGTTCTCATCCCAATTTCTCCTATCCACTTCCATCAAATTATTTACCATCCAATTATGAGCACCAATATGACACGAGGAATTCAAATAAAAATCTCCATCTTTCATTAGCTAAGGCCATCCCCAAGTTTTAATTTCATGACCTACACCCACTCTCCATATATAATCAATAGATAAAATATTTGTTGCACTTAAGACATCTCTCAAAATAAAGCTCGAATTAGATCTTATACTTGAAGACAAAAGTGATACATTGGGGAAATATATTGCTTTGACTAATTGAATACTAATGGTATCTGGTTTTGTAATAATACTCCATTCTTGTTTTTTTGCTAATAGAGATAAATTAAAAGAGTGAAGGTCTCTATAAGCAAGACCTACATTCACTTTCCGATCACACATACGCTCCCACAATAGCAATGTATATGCTCACCATCCTCAGGCTTGAATCCCTACCAAAAGGAGTTTATCATTTTCGAAAGTTCATCACATAGAGCAATGGACAATACGAACGAACTCATACAATATATTGGAATAGCTTGGCATACTGTATTCAACAATACATATCTATTTGCTTATGAAAGTGTTATACCTTGCTAGCTTTGCAGGCCTCCATATTTTATCTCTCAGTAAAGCAAAATTTTTTTTCCCTTCTAATAAGTGAAGGAAGTCTTGAATAATGACCAATATCCAAAGGGCTGTCAACATGTTAAATACTTCAAACCACTATTCTAGTACCTTTAGTTACATTTCTACACTAGAAAATATCAATTTTGGGGGCATTTATGGCTTGGTCAAACACAAGTTCATACCTTGATAAATTTCTAAAATAATATGACTTTTTATAACTTCCAAATAATCATATTTAATGCATTTTAATGTATCTCTTAAGTTAAAAAGGGTATAAACAAGTGAAGTCAGTTCGCCTACTATTTGGAATCAACTTAAGATATACTTGAAATCAACTCAATGTAAATCGAGTAAAGTTTGAGCTTGAGCTACTTGAGTAAGATTTTTAAAATCCGACAGGCTGGTGAACCAGTTTCATGACTGAGTCGCGGTTCGATCATTCTAATTATGACAACCATTTTATTATCCACCATATTTTAAAATCAATGCTTTGTATTATGTACATCTTTTCCGTTCACATTATAGAGAATTGGATAAATTTTATGAGTTAATACTTTCTATTTGTATTTCTTTCATATAAAATTTTACTTTGAATGGGAGTAACTATGGCAACTTAATAACAATTGATTAGTATAATTAATTAAAATAATTAAGATAATAGTTAAATGAAATTATTTTTAAATTATATTCAATTAATTTAATTATAATAAATATTTAGAATGTTAATTAAATATTTAGAAGAAATAGAATTGATTCTTATTTCTATTTATTGATTTAAATTATATATTTCAATTTCTATTTTTATTATAGAGAATTACTTAATTTTATGAGTCAATACTTTCTATTTGTATTTATTCCATATAAAATTTTACTCTGAATGGATGTAATTATAATAATTTACTAATGATTGATTAATATAATTGATTAAATTAAGATAATATTTAAATTGAATTATTGTGAAATTAATATTGATAATTAAATATATAAAAGAAAGGGATTAATTATTACTTCTAGTTGTGGATTTAAATTATTTATTTGGAAAGAATTTATAAATATTTAGATTAAAAAATTAAGGAAATAAATTAGAAAAGTAATTATATTTTCATAATTATTGTTTGACTAAAAAACATTGTTTTTCCAATTTAATACATTAATTTATGAGATTAAATATGAAAAAAAATTGTGAAAAAAAAAAGTAATCTTTTGAATTTAAAAATTGATCAGGATAATTTTTTTCTTGTTTTTCTAGTTCGGACCATTTTATTTTTCAATATCTTCTGGGTTTTTTCATTTTTAGAATCGGACCAGTGACTGGTTCCTGGTTCAACTAATAACACTGTTAAATGACCTTAGCTCGAGCTCTATTCGGCTTGACAAGCTTATGAGTCTAATCAAATTTCAGTATAATTTTTATATTTATATAATACTTAAATTTACACATAACCTTAAGGAGATGAGTTAAGCTTAAGCTTCAAGTTGAGTTTGAATTTTGTATTGAATCGAGTTTGAGTTTGGCACTGAGTTGACTCTATTCAACTAAATCAAATAATGACTCATCTAGACTCGAGCACGACTTGATTAAGCTTGGGTTCATTAGTTTTTTTCGAGCCCGAACTTGAGTTCTTAGGTCAAGCCCTAGTTCGAGAAGTCTAATACTCAAATTTTGTTCGGCTTGATTACATCCTTAATTTTTTTTAATGGGAGGATATTTGGACATGGATCAGTTGCTAAGATATTGTATTTTGATGCTTAATAGATTATTGTTTAGAGGGAAAAAAACAATATACATTTAGGCGATATTCTCTTCTCCTGATTTTTACTAAATTGAATTTATTTTTACTAATTAAAACTAATTTTTATGGATTAAAATTGATTTTTGCTTATTAAAACTAATTTTTACAGAACTTATTTATGTTGAATTGATTTTACTAATTAAAACTTATTTTTATCGATTATAATTGATTTTTAAGGCTTTCTTGAACTTATTTTTACTAAATTTATTTTTATTGATTAAAACTGATTTTTATTTATTTTTACTAATTACTTATTTCTTTAAGTTGAAAATACCAGAGCCTTAATATTTCTAAAAAAAATAATAATGTCATGATAACACTATTTTTTTTAAGGAAAATATTAATTTCATTTCAGTAAGAGATTGAATCCAATCAATATAAGGACATTACAACATATTAGATATATCCTGTCACAAATTTTAAATTTAACATCAAAATTCTTAAAATCCAAGAAAGGGAAAATATTAATGGGCTTGAAGCCCCAAATACTGGCCCACAGACCTAGAACAAGCAAGCAAAGTCGTCCTTCCTCTTTTCACGTTGCCCCCATCATCGTCGAACAAACCTTGAGGATCTATGGAATGTAACTTACGTAGCTAATACTAATATGAGCATATCTCCTCTGATTAATCTTTAAGAATCTCATAGAATGATGAAGCAAATCGATTATGTCCATCAGGAGGCGTACAAACAACTTCAAACGCATGCAACATCCAAATCGTTCTCTAGAGAACTGATCTTTGTCTCTTACACTAGATCCCTTCAAATAAACTTTCCGCACCATGGCTAGATCTCCTATAAACCCATAGAAACATGCATATACATGATCTAGCCAAACGATCATCTCAGAAAACATTAACGGATTTGCCATCGCCTTAGAAGTTTAAAGATGCCATGGATAAGGTACAAAATCAATGACCGATGAAATCGGTAGAAAATACGGACTAGAGACCTCACTGAAAAATTTGTTAATCAACTAAAAATATGGATTATAAAAGAGACAATAAAAGAAAAAACTAGACATGAAGTAGTACTCCCACCGACGATGGAAACCGCCAGCGGTTTTCGATCTGAAAACTTTAAAGATGGAGATAGAAGTTTCGAGAGAAAAATGAGAGAAGATAGATGTTTGTTGAATAACAAACTTGAAGAGCTATATTTAATAGATTAGTTATTAAAACTAAAAAAAATCAATGATTGTCATTTATTTATTAATATTGGCCATTAGTAATTTTAGTATTGAAAGCATTATAAAATGAGAATTTGTAATGTCCCCAATCCAGCTATCTCTTTTTCCTGTGAGTGTAGTGCAGAAAAGAGAAATTTAAAGTTTAAGAAGTCTTATTCTTAAACACATGTTTTTATTATTATCTTATAATATTTTTCTTTTATTTTTTTAAGTATTTGGAATTTACAAATTCTTAATCCTACATTTGGTATAGGAGCCAGACTAATAAAACCATTTAAAATTAAATATGGCAGTAAGCAATTCATAATAAAATCATTTAAAATTAAATATGGCAGTAAGCAATTCATTCCAGATGCAGATTCCAAAATTGCACAAAAAAATTATAATAACTGGTATGTCCAGTTTCAAGTATTTTTCCGCTTGCAAGATCTATGGGACGTGGTGGAGAAAGGTTTTATCGATGTTACAGACTCGACTGCATTTAAGTCACTTAGTAAATAAGAGAAACATTCATTATTAGAAACACATAGAAAAGATCAAAAGGCATTATATGCCATTTTTCAAGCAGTAGAAGAATTGGTATTTCAAAAAGTATCGATAGTAGAAACGTCACATACTGCTTGGAAGATTCTGCAGAAATCCTACAAAGGTGATGATCATATTAAGCAAGTTTGTTTGCGAACACTTAGAGCTGATTTTAAGTCTTTACGCATGAATGACTCATAATTCATTTATACTTACTTTGATCGTGCTCAAGCCATTGTCAATCAGTTGCGGATCAATGGTAAAGAAATAAGTGATCAAAGAGTAGTAGAAAAGATTATGCAATCCTTAACAGTAAAATTTGATTTTGTCGTAGCGACTATTGAAAAGGGACAAGATTTATCAAATTTATCTATTGAGAGATTGTTGAGTTCATTGTCATCACACGAGCAACGAATGAACCAACAAATCAACAATTCTAGCACAAAACATACTTTGCAAAACAGGGCTAATTTAATCAATCGAGGTAGATTTCAAAGTAGCAGCGGTCGTGGACAAGGCCTTAGTCGAGGAAGGGGAAATTATTTTGTCTCAAACAGAGACATGGTTAGAGAAAGTAGTTCTTTAGGTGGAAGGACAACTTCCGAACTTGACAAGTCCAAAATTCAGCGTCACAGATGAAACAGGTTCGACCATTATGCATCTGAATGTCGAACCAAGTTACAAATGAACGAAGAGAACAAGAAAATGCAGCTGAGTGGAGGAAAATTTAGTTTTAGCCTGTAAATACGGTATGAACATAGAAACTGAAAATGTTTGCTACCTTGATACAAGATGCAACAACCATATGACTAGAAAGAGAGAGCTACTTTCTCAACTAGATGAATCGGTCCAAGGAGAAGTCAAATTTGGGAAAAAATCTAAGTTCATGTGATGAGTAAAGCTAACATCAATATTCAATTAAATGATGGTACCAATGTGACTTTTACAGATGTATTTTATGTGCCTAATCTTTTTCTGGAATTTGTTAAGCATGGGACAACTTTCAAAAAAAGGGCACAAAACTCATATTGAAAATGGAATTTGTGAGATAAGGGGTAAAAATAATTAAATTATTGCAAATATAAAGATGACAAAGAATCGCATGTTTTCCTTGTCCTTTCAAACGATATATTTGATGAATTTATAGGCAATGGTCAAAGATAGCAATTGGTTATGGCATCTTTGATTTGGTCATTTGACTTTCAAGGGTTTAGAATTATTCGCATAAAAATAGATGGTGATTGATCTACCTCTAATTGATTCCCTTACTAGTACCTTTGAAGGTTGTATTCTCGGAAAGGATCATCGAGACCCCTTCCTAGCAGGCAAATCAAGACATGCCAATCAACCGTTGGAGTTGGTACATATAGACATATGTAGGTCTGTTGAAGTAGAATCAGTCGGGCATAAAAGGTATTTTTTACTTTACGTGGATGATTTCTCTAAGAAGATTTGGATTTATTTTTTGAAAGAAAAATTCAAAGCTTTTACGAAGTTTAAATAATTCAAGGCACTTGTTAAGAAACAAAGTGGCCTTTCTTTGAAGACTCTAATATCATACAAAGAAGGAGAATTCACATCAAATGAATTTAATGATAATTGCAAGAAAGAAGGGATCGATCGCTAGCTAACAACCAACTATACACCTCAGTATAATGGTATAGCAGAAAGAAAAAATAAAACAGTATTTGAGATGGCTAAAAGCATGTTAAAGGCCAAACAATTGCCAAAGCCTTTTTGTGCAGCGGCTGTCATTTATGCTGTTTATTTATTGAACAAGTGTCCAACGAAGAGTGTTCGTGGAATGATCCTAGAAGAAGCTTATCCAAGGCCTTCAAGATGCCCTCAAAGAACTCCTGTCATGCCAACTCGATTACAAGATTGTGTGGTGACTAGAGATGACGATAATGATGAGATGACAAATACATCTCTTTTAAAATTTTTATTTATTCGCAAATTATGATCCAGTTTCATATGAAGATGTTGTTGCTAATAAAAAAAGGGATCCAAGCCATGGATGTGGAGATTCGTTCAATTGAGAATAATGAAACATGGGAGCTTACATTTTTGTCGACAGGAAAGAAGCCAATTGGAAGTGGGTGTACAAGACGAAATAGGGGTGAGTAAAACCGAACCGAAATTGAAATTATCAATTTGGTTTGGTTTTTCAGTTCAGTTTTAATTTTTGAAAATCGAAATTATCTTGGTTCGGTTTGGGAAAAGAATTTATGTTTAAAACAAACCGAAAGTTTAATACTATATAATAAAATTAATATTATTTATAATATTTTAGAAATTATTATGAAAACTTAATAATATTTGTATTACATTTATATTTAATATCTTAAGAATTCTATAAATAATAATATTTAGGTATAAAATATATAATTTTTTATTAGGATATTATATAATTATATAAAAAAATTAGTATAAAAAATATTTTGGTTTAAAATTGAATCAAACCGAAAATATTTTGGTTCGATTTGTTAAAATATTGAAATTTTGGTTTATTCGGTTCGATTTTAAACCGAACCGACTGAATGCTCACCCCTAAGACGAAGTATTGACCCGATGGACAAGTCGATCATTACAAGGTTAAATTGGTCGTCAAGGGCTATAAGCAAAAGCCAAGAATTGACTACTTTGAGGTATTTGCTCCAGTATCAAGAATGGATATTGTTCGAATGGTTTTATCACTTGCAGCACAAAACAAACGAAAGACATATCAGATGGATGTAAAATAAGCATTTCTAAATGATGTGCTACAATAAGAAGTTTATGTTGAGCAGTCACCTGGTTTTGTGAAGAAAGGAGACGAGGACAAGGTCCTTTGCCTCGAGAAAGCTTTATATGGTTTAAAACAAGCACCTCATGCTTAGTATTATTGATTGATACATATTTTTTGCATAATGAGTTTCATAAATGTCCTCATGAATATACACTATATATCAAGTCAAAAGCCAATGGTGACATATTAATATAATGCTTATATGTTGATGATTTGATATTCACAGGAAATAGTGAAGCAATGTTTGCTGAATTCAAGGAGACCATGACTCAACAATTTGAGATAATTAATATGGGATTAATGTCTTATTTTTAGGCATTGAAGTACAACAGACATATAATGGCTTATTTGTTTCGCAAAATAAATATGTCACTGATATTTTACCAAAATCTCAGATGAATGAAGCTACTTCAATCCGAACTCTAGTTGCAGAACGTGTGGAAATGAAAAAGGAAGGTAGTGGAGAATTGATGAACCCGACTTATTTTAAGAGTATAATGGGTTGCCTAAGTTATTTGACATCAACTAGACTTGATATTGTTTATGGAGTTAGATTGATCAGTCGTTTTATGGAGAAACCATACCAGTCTCACTTGTAAGCAACAAAGAGAATCCTATGTTATCTTAATGGTAAAAGAAATCATGGAATTCTCTATAGTAATTCTAATAATTTCAACTTTGTAGGATATACAGACAATGATTGGGCAGATGATATCGAGACACGCAAAAGCACATCTGGATATGTATTTTATCTATGAAATGGAATTATTTCATGTTTTCCAAAAAGCAACAGGTGGTAGCTTTGTCAACAACAGAGACAGAGTATATTGTGGTAACATCAACAATATATCAAGCAGTTTGGTTATGCAATATATTGAAAGATTTAAAGCACGGACAAATGAATCCAACAACTATTCATTATGACAGTAAGTTTACTCTTGCACTAGCAAAAATTCTTGTGTTTCATGGAAGAAGCAAACATATAGATATCAGATTTCACTGCATCAGACAGCTCATCAAAAATGGAGAAATTAAGCTACAATTTTGCAAATCTGAAGAGCATGTTGCAGATGTTATGACAAAACCACTAAAGACTTTATTGTTCAAAAAATTCAAAACTATGCTTGAAATCACCAATTATAAATAATAATTTAAATGGAAGATTCAAATTTGAGAGGGAGTGTTGAATAACAAACTTGAAAATCTATATCTAATAGAGTATTTATTAAAACAAAAAAAAAATCAATAATTTTCATTTATTTGTTAATATTGACCATCAATAATTTTAGTATTGAAACCATTATAAAATAGGAAATTTGTAATGCTATAATGTAGAGTAGAAGAGAGAAATAAAGTTTAAAAAATCTTATCCTTAAACACATTTTTTTTTTTATTTTTCTCCTATAATATTGTAATTGAAGAAGGCATAATACAATATGTTTTATTATGTGAGCTTCCAACCTAAGACATTATGCAATATCATCCTCCTCTTAGGTTATTAATCTATGAATTTTATTTAATTTTATTTATTTTGCTATAAGTTATTAATCTATGGATTGTTTTTTAATAAATTATTTTTTAAGGAATTTTATTCAATTAATTAATTACATTAATTAACCACATGGGTTGACATGCCAAGAGCCCAAAGTCACAATACGGCTTGAATAGACTAAAAAAATTTGACTAAACATAAAATTATTATTATTTTTTTAATTTCATCATCTTATTCTTTTGGTGTTTTAGTATTTTATTTTTACAATATTATTATTAAAATTATATTTTTATTACTTTTTTTTGACAAAAAATTATACTTGTATTACTTAAATATAATTGTTAACTACAATTTAAATAATTACATCATCAATTAAAAAATAATACAATCTTAAAAAATATTTAAAAAAATGATAAATTTTTTGAGAAATCTAACAATTTCCAAAATACCCGACCCGACCTGACCCGAAACAATATCCAAATCGATAACAGCGGGCAGTAAAAAAGTTTACAAATTTAGCACGACGATCCGATGCAAAACCCCCAAACCAAAGCCATCTATTCTCTTCCTCTATCATTTTTTGAAATCAGGATTTCAAAAATTTTCTCAGTGAATTGTTTTCTTTCTCTTCAAATAAACTCTCTGGTTTTTGAAACAACAAAATTCAAACCACAGAAAAAAGAGAAACTTTTTGCTTCAATTGTTGTATTGTTTTGTGTGTTCGTGTATATGGTGTAAATTTCTGCGATCATAGAGTTACTGGTTTCTTCTTTGAGATCTGGCTCTCTCTTTCTACAATAACAAGAAGAAGTAGAAAGTTAGTTTCTTTTTTACTTATAGGAAATGGGTTTTAATTTGTATTTTTCTTTTATTCATTGCATTGTTTGAAATTTTTTTTGTTTAGGTATGAAGAGAATAAGAGATGATATATATGTTGGTTCTCAATATAAACGTCCTTTCCCTACACCATCCCGTGGAGAATCGTGAGTTTGCTTTAATTCTTTTGCTTTTTCATAGTTATTTGCAGTTTGCTGTTTGGTCATGAAATTTAAATTTTTTTTTGTGGTTATTAACTTATTATTGTTTGATTTACTTGAAATATGTTAATCCACTAGGGATTATATATAGTTCTTTTGTTAGTGTCTTTTGAATTTATGTAGAAATTTAGGCTTTCACATTAGGTTTTAGCTATGTTTGTGTGGGAATTTAGGGTAAAAATTACTTGAGCAGAAAAATTAATTGTTGATCAGTTCCTTTTTCTTTTTCCTTAAACTTGTTTTTTAAAGGTATGGGCAATCACAAATTCCAGGAAATGGAGGTGGAGGAGCTGGAGTGGGTGGTGGAGTTGGAGGTGGAGGTGGTGGAGGAGGTGGTGGTGCTGGAAGTACTTCACAGAAACTAACTACCAATGACGCCTTAACTTATCTCAAGGAAGTGAAGGATATGTTTCAAGATCAGAGAGAAAAATATGACATGTTCCTTGAGGTCATGAAAGATTTCAAGGCTCAAAGGTCAGCTTATCATGTTTATAAGTTTTCTTTGTGATCAGTGGTGATTTTTTGGCTAGTTGTAGATAATTACTGCTGTATTGTCTCTCACAGAACTGACACTGCTGGTGTCATTGCAAGAGTGAAGGAGTTGTTCAAAGGTCATAATAACTTAATCTACGGATTTAACACTTTCTTACCTAAGGGATATGAAATAACCCTAGATGAGGATGAGGCGCCACCGAAGAAAACAGTTGAATTTGAAGAAGCTATCAATTTTGTAAACAAAATAAAGGTGTAACAATTTAATAAATTTGTTTCATTTAGGATTGTGGCTGGGTTTTCTTGATTTGTGAGTGACTGATGGATTTTATACTTACAGAAACGTTTCGAAAATGATGAACAAGTTTATAAGTCATTTTTAGACATCCTGAATATGTATCGGAAAGAGCACAAGGACATAAATGAGGTCTACAGTGAGGTAAAAAATATATACACCTTTTGTTTGTAGCCTTTGATTATTTATATCGATCTTGATAAGTGCCCTCTGTATAGGACGTTTTCCTTTTCCTCTGATATTAGTACTTTTTTTTTTTTAATTTAATCATTCTTTAGGTTGCTGCTCTCTTTGAGGATCATCGAGATTTGCTTGATGAATTCACTAGATTCTTACCAGATACTTCAGCCGCACCAACATCACAAAATGCTCCATATGGCCGAAATTCGATCCAGCGTTACAATGAGCGGAACTCTACTGTGCCTACCTTGCGGCATATGCACATGGACAAGGTGATTGCAATTATAACATGCTTTTTCTATTTTTGTTTGTTTCTATCCTTTCGATGATTGGACATGGATCGATTAAACGTTAATCTGGTGATATTTGCCTTATATGTAAGATTGTGAAATTATTGAATTAAAGTTGATCTTGCATAAATGGAACATATCACCTTTATTTAATGTAGTCTAATTTTGTGGGCCTATGAATCTGTTTTAGCATCGGCGGCGGGATAGGGTTGTTACTTCCCATGCCGAACGTGATCTTAGTGTAGATCGACCTGAGCTGGATAATGACAAAGCAATGATGAAAGTGCAGAAGGAACAGAGAAAATGTGCCGAGAAGGAAAATAGAGAGAGGAGAAATCGTGATCAAGATGATAGAGAGCCCGAGCATGATAGCAATAGGGACTTTAGCTTGCAGCGTTTTTCGGACAAAAGGAAATCTGCTCGGAAGGTTGAAGGTTTTGGAATGAACTCTAACATATCTTCTTACGATGACAAAGACAATTTAAAGAGTATGTCAATATGTCCCTAGAATATTTGGTTTATTTATCTTTTTATGTATTGCATGTTGTAGGGTTCTGTGATTTTACTGTTTGATGATAAGGTGCAAAAAAACTATTTTCATTTATTTCATATTGCTAGTGGGTTCTTAGGTAGGGGCATTTACTATATTATTACTAGCATATTCTTTGGAGATTTTGGGGTAAACCATGCTCTAGTTCCCCCAAACTAGATTCCAGAATAGCACATCTTTTCATATTTTTTTCAATCTCACTGACAAATTTGGTCTTGCCAGCTTGTGATTTATATATGGAAATTTATGTAGTAGTTGTTTAGCACGTGCTAGTCTTGTTTTTGAAATGTCTTTCTCTAGTATCCTTGTCTCATGTCATTTTCTCCAACTTGTCAATTTTTGACTTAATGGTTTCTCAATTCGTTTGCCAGGTATGTATAACCAAGGATTCTTATTCTGTGAGAAAGTTAAGGAGAAGTTAGGCAGTTCAGATGATTACCAGGCATTTTTGAAGTGCCTTAATATTTACAGCACTGGAATAATAAAAAAG
>CAOJBK011539471.1:0-17796 GCA_948294925.1 Codiaeum variegatum | reverse complement strand
TATAAGATGTTCATAGCAGAGGAAGGTATTCTGGATTACACTTATGATGTAGGAAAGACAGCACTTATTTGTGTTCAAGGGACAAGTCCAATTAACATGCAAGCTATCCAAGTTGAACTAGTAAATTTGAGAATGGAATCTAATAATTAAAGGAGGCCTTAATTGAAGAGGTTCTTGCTTCGTGAGGTGAGAACGAAGGTAGGTTGCGATTATAAGCATGTTACTGCCCTTAGGCTTTCCAAGGGGCCTACCCGCATAATGCATTTACTTCACCATCAATGTCTGCATTTTTACCACACTGAATTACATCATTGTTTACAACTGACAAAGATGAATGATTTTAGTGTGTGATTGCCATAAAACAGATTTATTGAGTTGTTCTTATATATTATTTGGTCATGCACTGCCATCTAGAATTATACACTACACACCACCTGAGGCTTAAAGATGACTTGAATTATGGTGGAAAAATGACTCGTATGCTCAATTACTTGAGCTAAGTACAGTTTCAAGACTTTTCAATTATCATCTAGGATAACAGATGATATGTGATTGGGAAAGAAAAAAAAAACTTTATATGTGACACTCAGTTCAGTTTCATATTGCCTACATTTGTAAATTAGCAGATAAACTCTTGCATTCTTAATATTATAAGTAGATTATTTATCTGATATAAAATTAAATTGGTTGCAAGTTCTTTTCATCTTATTATGCAATTTTTTTTACCTTAGATGCCCTGAAGAGAGCTAGGAATTATAGCAGTTGGTACACTGCACTCAGCAGCCAATTTAAGTTGTACAAAAACATCAGATAAAACTCTAGTCGAGTAAAAATTAAGACTATCTACTGGGCTTTACTTCATTCTTCAAAAATAGAATTTGGAAATAACCTCTCATCAAAGAAATTGAAGTTTTTTTCTTCGCCAGATGAGAAATTGAACTAGCTCATGCTCCAGTATTTTGACATTTTATAATATTAATTTTTTCAAGAACGTGTGCAGTGTCTCGTTGTATATTTTTTTTAATTTACCTTAACATATTTTTATTGGATTAATCTCCTAATCATGAAGTTTTATTGTTGTCACTTGAACCATAAAATATATTTAAATTAATTTGAAGAATACTTATCTTCATTGTTAATAATTGAAATTCCGCAGCAAAAAATTATTCTCGCAGGTTGTGTCTACGTAGCCTACGCATGGTGTGTTATTTATGTATTTATAAAGAATAAATATAATATAATTTAAATAAAAAAATGTAATATATATTAATAAAATGAAAAATTAATAAAATTCCTTTTTGCTATAAAAAAAAGGAAAAGGTAATATATATTTATTTGAGTATCTCCTATAGTACTCTTTAAAATAGAGAGTATTTTTTAAAAAGGTAGAGAGTATTTTCATGTATAAAGAGTTAAATGATTTATTCAATTTCAATAGATTTTTTTTTTAATTTTTCAATAAATATAAATACTTTAATAAAAATTTAAACATTAATACGTAATTTTTTCACATTTTCCTTTTACATAATTTCTCATTTTCTTTCCAAAAAAAAGTCTACAAAAGAGAAATATATTTAATAAATTTAGAATAGAGAGAGTGAAGTTTGGCTCTCCAAATATAAATAGTTAAACTCACTCTTTTTTTTATAATATAAAAATATAATTATAATATTCTAATATTGAGTTTTTAAACATTTCTAATAATATAGTTCATGATCGCCTCGAATGGAGAAAGCGAATCCATATAGTCGACTTCAATTAACTTGGGATTAAAGTTTTGTTGAGTATCCATATTATCTAATTATATTAAATAGAGATAAATAATAAATATAATTAGAATATTATTTTCATATTTTTATATGTTATAAATTAGAATATTATTTTCATATTTTTATATGTTATAAATTAGATTATTATTTATATACAGTATTCTATTCTGATTAATTTTAAGGTATTTCCGATTTTTCTCTTATTTTAAACAGTTGATCGACATTCTTATTAGTATTTTTTTTTAATTTAAATTTTGTCATTCCAAAATCCATTAGAAAAATGTTAACTCGATTTTTTTTGGAATTAGATATGATTAATGATAACCTCTCCTTGAATATGGACGACCCCAAGCCACGTGAGTGGCTCATACTCGGCATGAGAGGTCGAACTCTTGACCTTGGACGAGGAAACTAGGTCTGAACTATGAAACGAAAGGTCGAACCCTTGACCTCGGCTGGATAAAGGGAGCTCGTCCCTATAGAGTTCGTCCTCACAGATGTGGCTAAATACAACTAAGAGATAGATTTATATTATCTCTCTAATTCCTAAATTTGTGGAATATCTATTTACTAACCTACCTTGTAGGATTGGGAGACTACCAGCAAGTATATAAACCTATATTGGTCACAAGAAATAGGTTAATGACTCTAAACCCTAAAACTCTTTACGTAGAATCTCTCCATAGCTAATTACTGACTTAATCATCGGAGAGGTTGCCGACAAGGCAACCATGTAGTCTTTGTTTATCTTGCAGGTTAGTTTTAAAGCTAGTCTTTGGGACCCCAGTGAGCTCAGAGATATCATTGGTGCGGTGAGCGTGGACACGGTTTCAGAGTTAGTCGTTGTTTTTACGCTAAGTAATGGCTGGTCAGGCAAACAATCAAGAGAGAATTGATTTGAATCGGGGACTTGGTCTATTTTTAGATCTACTAGGGATGGGTAACCAGGCTCCCCAAGGAGCAATGCCAGCTACCCAAGTGCTGAATCCACTAGTAGCAAACGACCTTCGGAATCCACCAACAGCGGATGCCCCACAGAACCCACCTGCTAGAGCTCCTCCATTAAACCCAATGGCTACAGGCCTCCCACAGAATAACTAAGGTGCAAATGGAGGAAATCAAGCGCAAGGAGTGGGCAAGTTACAACCCAACTGGGAAGGGCCCTACAAAATCAACAAGGTGCTGGGCTTGGAGCATATCAACTGGAAGACCCAAAGGGGAAGATCCTACCTCACCCTTGGAATGCTGACAACTTAAAGAAGTATTTTATTTAGATCGTTGTTTATTGTTCGTGCAACTTTATTTCAATTTATTATTGTATTTTATTTAAGTCCAAACAGATGATGAGGATGCTAAGAGGGTGCCGACCTAGTCGGATGTCTGGGTGCGTCTACTGATTCTGGCACCATGAATAAAACTAAGTTTTTCTTAGGAGTGCCAATGTCGATCCAAATTTTATCTCCAACTATGAGAGAACGGTCCTAAGATCGTCTTAATAAAAGAATGATCCTAAGATCGTCCAATCAAAAGAACGATCCTAAGATCATCTTAATAAAAGAACAATTCTAAGATTGTATAATCAAAAGAATGATCTTAAGATCTTCTAAAGCAAAGAATGAGTATAATATTGTCCAAATAACAGAACGATCATAAGATTGTCCCAATACGAGAACGATCCTAAAATCGTCCAAATTAAAAAAAAAAACTATCTTAAGACCGTCTATGTAAAACAAGAAAGGCATGATAAAGGAAAGAAGGAACGTGGCTCGCTCAAAAACAAAAATAAAAATCTAAGTATATGTAGAAGCAAAATGAAAGAAATATATATATTAATAAGAAAATAGGAGTACAACAAGCAGGAGGGGACGAGCTCCTTACATCAGCTCCAAAACAAGCGAAAAAAATATATACACAAGGCATGAAGATCGGGTTTGGGGATCTTCAAATTGCTTAGACTGTGGATCTCCATCAGCTCGCACCTCAGAAGGGCCATTAGCCTCTGTGAAGATGCTTTCCAAGGGCTTGATGTCGTCCAGGCAAGAAGCAGAGGGGCCAAACTGTTTAACCACCTCCTCAGCTATTTGTTTACCAAAGGCAATCAACCAATTTGCACTTTGGTTTTGGAGACGGTCGACCTCAGCCACTTGACAGCTGGTCTCAACAGTCTGAGTAATTAGGGCTTTTTTAGTGGCTTCCAGCTCTTGCCTCAACTTCTCCATGTCCTTCTCCAAGCTCTGCCTTTACTTTTCTTGTTATTTCTTTTTATTGTGCAGATAAACTCATATCCTTCATATAGCCTTTTGAGCATAGAAGTGATTTTCAAAAGATCATCTGCAGACTATTCTAATTAGATTTTATTGTCTTCGTCTTTTTGCATTTTGAATAGTATTATTTGCATTAGTTTAGTCTTTTGGTTCAATTATTATTTTTTTAGCCAAATGATTATGCTTATTATATATATAAATATTTTCAGTTAAAGTTTTTTGTATTTTATTTTATCAAATGTTTATTTAGTTGTCTCATATTTGAGAAGACAATTTATGATAGTAAATTACATTTAAAATTTATGACAATTTTTTGGTATATTTTGCAATGTATATAGATAATTCTAATATTATTCAATTTATTAATTATATATAATATGCAAGATATTTTTCTTATTAGTACAAAAATCAAATATGTAAAATATTTATTTATTAATAAAACATTCTTTTTTTTTTAATAATTTTTATTAGTAAAATATTAAATTTGATTTTTTTACCAATAAAATCTCATTTCTTTTTGAAAAAAAAATCTGAAATGTATATTGTTTAAAATAAAAAATCTATAATATATTCAAAAAGAGTACTAATACTATTTAATTTATTAATTATATATAATGTGCAAGATCTTTTTCTTATGAATGCAAAATCAGATGTGCAAAATATTTATTTATTAATAAGATATTCTTTTTTATTTTACAATTTTTATTCGTAAAATATTAAATCTAATTTTTTTGTAATAAATGTCTACCCTCCTACTTTTAAAAAAAAAATAAATGTCTATTTTTACTCCAATTTATGCACAATTTTTTTTAACTAAGGCCATCTTCGATCATAATACCAAATTTGGTGTGAAATTTATACTATAACACCATTTTTTCAATAACAAAAAGTACTCAATCTCCAAATTATTACCCCAAATATTACAGCCAAATAGAATATTTTTTAAAATATTCATTTTTTCAAATTTTTATTCAAATTCTACAATTATAAATTTATTTTTCATATTACGAATAGTAATTAAATATTTTTGTAAATTTATTCACATAGATAATATTTTTTATAAAATATATTTTTTATGTAAATATTTTTTTATATATCATTACAAATTTTTAATTGTAATATAATTTTAAAATATATAAATACCCAATAAAATAAAATATTTATTAATATTGAAAAATAAATAACACACACACACACACACACACACACACACATATATTTGAAATAACAAATTACTGACTAGGATTATAAATATTACAAATAATTAAAAAAATAGATATTTGAAATTATATATTTCACTATTTTAATTTTCAGAATTACCATATTCTTCTAAATATGTTCAATTAATGCATTTCGAAGTTTAATAAGAGTTTCTTTATTCTTGATTTGTCGATGTCGAACAAGGAATTCTTGAAATCTAGCATTTTCATCTACCACTATCTCAACATTTGGAGGTTCTGCTTGAGGTTGTTCTACAATTGAGGCACTAAGATCGCATTTGTACATAATAATACATGCTATCATTACATGATGCAATACATTTTTATGCCAAAAATGCATTGGTCCTGCCACAATTGCAAATTGTGATTTCAGTACTCCAAATGTCATCGAAAAGTAGTTGTGCAAGAAATGAGGGAAGAGAATAAAATTTTATTCAAAGATTTGTATTCTATATCTGATCCAAGAATGCGTGAGTTTATTCGTAGTGAACAAATTAGAGTTATACAAAGAAGGTCATAAGGACACGAATCACAACAAGGAGAACATGAAGAAGGATCCCAAAGCCAGAGATTTGGAAAAGAAGATCAAAGATCTCAAAATCCATATGGTCAATATTTTAATTATCTTGGAGGAACTAGTATACCTCCTAGAATTTTAAATTAATATTTAGATATAATTATTTTAGTTTATATTGTATATTCTAAGTATTATGTAGGTAATTTAGTTTTATTTCTGTGTTTTAAAATTAACCTTATATTATTTGAATTTTAATTAATATCAATGTTATTATTTGTGTACTTATTTTTAATTTGAGTATTTTATAATTGTAATTTTATATTTGAATGTCTATTTTTTTTAATTATTTTATTAATTTTGTCCCCTATAAAATAAATCAAAATTATTTTAAATATTATTAATATAAATTCTAATATATATAATTTAAAATAAATATAAATTTAATAAATAAATTAAATATATTTTATAAAAAATAATAAAAAACTCAATAATACTATTCATATATATCATTTTGGTATTGAATTTGGTGTTACATTGGAGTGCAAAAACACCAAAATCTTGCACAATTTTGGTGGAATGGTGAAGGATTGAAATTGCCCTAATGCTTCAAATCATTATTATAATGTTTATATTCTAATAAACATAGGACAAATAGTAAAAGGTCTCCAAAACTTTTTTTTATATAATCTAAACTTCTATCTTAACTTCTCTTTTTTATCCATTTTTTACAATTAAATTAATATTTATTTTCAATTTACAATGGCCTAATTAATCTTATTATTTAAAAAGAATAATATAGTAATAGTGAGGACGTTTTCGGTAAAGTGCTTGACCTCTTTCCACACACACACAAACACACACATATATATATATATACTCTCTAAATAATTAATTAATAAATAATAAGCTTAATCAAATAAAATTAACTCCTAGAATAATTACTATAAACTAACCAAATTCAAACTTTCTCCTTTAACATAAATTCAAACTTTCTCTATTAATATATACTCCATTTTCTCCAAGCAGGATGTATTAACCTTGGTATTTACATATACCCTTCAATGCATCTCTGGGAGAAATTAAACTCACAACATAAGTCACCACTCGGCCTAAATCTTCTCAAACGTCAAATCTCTTTCCCTTGATAAGTTGATTTTTTCTGAATAAAAGTAATCTAGTCTACAAAACAAAACTAGTAATTTCTTTTCTGTCAGAAATTTAGTGATTTCTGAATCAATTTATCTGAATTAAACTAAACACTATGTTAATATAAATTTATATTAGAAATATATTTGATTATATTGCATTCCATTATATCCAATCAAACACTTCCTTAAGCAAGAAAATTATCCTTGATATCATTATCAAATTGAACTACGTAAATATGGACACCGATGACGTGTTATTCCATTTTGGGCAATGATGGAGGAGGTGTTGATGTCTCAGAGTCTGGAATGTGATTTCCTGATTGAATGTGGACGAAGCCTACACAAAAAACACGGTCAGGGGTGTCGGATAGGTGCTTTGCAATAATCTTCAGATGCTCAAGTTAGTTAGGTAGAAGAGGGTTGGGAAAGTAGTGAGTGTGAGAGTGTGAGGTTCTAAATTACCTTTGCCATGGGGAAAGTTTACCTATTTATATGCAAAGGGTGTTCCTGTAGAAAGGACAGGTGTTATCCCAATGTTGGTTCCTAGAGTTCGGTGATGTGACTATGATGAGACATTCTGATGGCAGGTGAAGCACAAATGTCACCTTAATATGGGGTGAGACCTATTTGGTAGGTGAGGGACCTTCGGGGAGAACCAAAGAGCCAAAGGTGTAGGGTGAAACTTTGGTGGGGTCCCTAGGAGGTTCGACCTTTGCTAGTTGTTACCTCAAGGCTTTATGGTCAGATCTTAACCAAGTGAACCTTGGATGTACTTGACCCATATCAGTAGCCCCAATGAAGTATTTTCATACTTAAGAGCCTTATTTCTTAAAAAGTGCAATGTAAGTGATCTTGAAGGTCCTAAGTACAAACCATCTCGTTCGCTTAAAGCAGAGCATTTGAAATTCAAATTTTGAAAGGGTAAACTTAAGGGCTCAAACCCCGAAGGGTTATAGTGTCATTCTAGGGATGTTACACCTCATCTGTTTGTTGCGTCTTTTCATTTGAGTTCGAGGGGACGATTACGTCTTTCCAGGTCGGTGCCTTTACAAAGTGTAATGAACTGATGACACGTGGAGTAACTGTCGGGGGCCTTAATGGCTTATAATGATATCTTGTGCAGTTACACTTCTCCATATGTCAATCTTGTCTCCTGGTATGTATGGACCTCTTTGCTTATATAAACCCCATTTCTTCATCTTTATTCTGTTTGAATTTCTGATTTCTATATGCTTTCTTTCTATGTTCTGCAATTTATCCTTCTTCTTCTTATCCGAGTCTTTAAGTTCTCAATGTTCTTGTTTAAATGTCTTCCACTTAGAAGGGAAAACAAGTTATCTCAAAGGATGCCTCTAGAGCCAAGGAGGCTAAAGATGCATATATGCTTGAGAAGCCTAAAAGGCAGACAAAGGGTGAAAACACCCTTTTGTTAGGGTTGTATGCCCTAGATCATGTACTTTATGTATATACTTGTAATCTTAATCCCATTAATGGCTTACTATATATGTTTTTTTTAATGATTGTTTTAATTTTATCGCATTACGTATATATGTTCCTTAAGTTCTATGTGATAGAATATATTCTCAAAGAGTTTGAAAATTTAGAGACAGATTCTTTTTGTCATAGACTTTAAAGTAAGTTCACAGTCGTAGGATTATTGGTAAGAACGTCATTAATCTGGATAGACCGTCACCTCTGTTGTCATCCATAACAAGTATGACATACTTGATGTTATAGAGGTAGTGAGTCTCACACTACAAACATGTGATGTCGTGACAACACGTGGACACTCATGAGATGAGTAAGTCGAACAATGACATTAAATGCTAGACACATGGGTTTTATCCACCAGTCAATGTCTGATCATCTAGATTGTAATTGTGCACATAATCTTTAGACTTGAGATGACATGTTATCTAACATATTAGTGACTTTGGTTTGTTACTGCTTACATACTGATGCTAATTAAGTATTGGTATATGGCATGTGGTGGCCATAATTAGTGGTATGATGAAGTGATTTCCAAGATAGAATTCATTAACTTGGGTTAACAACGAAGGAATCCTATGACTTCTGGTTGTTCTCGATTCATAAATCTTGGCTAAGGTATTAAAAATTCACTAGAAAGAGTTTCTAGTTCGAATTGGTTTATCAAGAATTAAAATTGAATAGAAGTCATAATATCTAGTGTATAGGGTTTGACTTTTCCATGTCCCTAACTAAGATTGGGAATCCGTAATGAAGGGATTCGAGTACATGGTAATTATAATCAAGGGGTCCATGATATGTCAATGATTTAATCACCGACATTTATTTCTAATTAGGTAGTCATGACATGTTATGCTAAATGTCACTTACGACTTATGGATTACATACTTGGTGTGAAGAAAAGAGTTTTCTTTATCCCATTGCTAATTAGAACATGAACCTAGTAACTCACACACTATAAAACTTTTCTCATGGCTTGGTATTTAACCATGTTGATAATTGATTAAAGAGTTTAATTAATTATTAACTTTCATTGGCTTATACTTGTAATTAAATTTATAAATATCCTAGCATATCTTGAAGTCTAATTTATTGTGGGATTTATTTAATTATGTCATATTTTGTATGAGATACAAATGAGCATGACTAAATTGATATGGGCTAAGGTTGATAATAATTAATTACATGAGATGTGATTAATTATAGGCAAATATGATTCCTACTAATCGCTCATGCTAATAAGATTGATTATTGACTAATTAATTAGTCAATAAGTCAATTGGTTACTAGCACAAGTAACGTATATCATCTTGCCTAACTTTTCCTTAATTTAAGGAAGATTAGATTTAAGAGGTATGAGTATATAAGCAGATTTTATATCATCTTTTGCCTAATACAATTTGAACTCTTCCACTATTCATCTTCTTCTCTAAGAAGCTAGAGTGAGAAGCTCTCAAGAACTAGAGAGAGAAAGTTCAAATTAAAGCACACCATTTAGTGAGAGGGAGATTATTTTTGAAGAAACCTTCTTTAATTATAAACTCTACTTCTAAATCCTTGGGAAGGAGAGTGTGTTAAACCAAAGTCCAAATACAATCCCTAAGGTCTCAAGTTCTCAAGCAAGAAGCAAGAACCAACAATTGGGCAACCAAGAGAGGGTTCAAGTTTCTTTAAGGAGGAAAGGAGACACAAGCCATTGAGATAGCTTCTGTGTGAGTTAAGATAGAGGCTCGCACTTGAGGAGCTAAATTAATGAGGGAGTTGAGGTATTTGATACTTTCTAACCCTTTTTTGTTGCTATTGTGTTTTGCATAATAATTGGTATAGAATCCTTGATGTTGAAATTGGGTCCAAACTTAGGGTTTAGTAATTTTTTAAAGAGTTTAATGAATATCTAAACCTAGCCAAGCTAAAAGAGTTTTGGTATGTTAAATATTTTATACAAGTTTTGAAAATAAAAAATCGAGTTACATCAAATTTTTGATAAAATCTTTTATGTTTCCGCTGCGTGACTCAATGTTCTTCCTTCACCTTTCTTATGTTAGAAATGTGGTTGCGCCAGCCTTACACAAAGTTAAGCTCCAGAAATTCCGATTTAAGGTTCTTCAAGAGAATGTGGATTTTGTAGTTGAATCCATCAAGGTAATGATCCTTGATGCGGATCACAAGATCTTCAGTACTGACCTTAGCACCAAGCTAGCAAAAAGGGGTGAAAATTATGTGTGGTTTTTGGACCACATTATTAGAGGGTTACTGTTGCCTCCCTCACCCTTCTTTTGTAAGGTCTTTATCTACTTCCAAGTGAACTCTAAGATGTTGACCCCTAACTCCATAGAGGACCTGCATTGCTTTGAGGTAGTATGCTTTGCGTCGGGGATTACAGAGCCGACTGCCAAAATATTCAATGCCTTCTTCAACCTCTCTCCTTCCTCCACTGGCCCTTACCTCTACTGCATGAAGAGGGTACACCAAACCCTATTTGGGATGAAGGAGAACAATGTTGATGATTGAAAGAATAAATTCTTCTCAGTGAAGGTAATAAAGCCCCTAAAAGAGGGTCATGTGAGCTTTGACTTTAGTAGAGTGTATCTGGGTCTCTCGAATGTGGAGAAATTTGAGAAGAACCTGACCATGGAAGATGCCTACGACATAAGAGTGTTGGCTTCATGCCATTGCATTTTTTATAGGAGCCTCCTACTGGAGTCTTCTTTCCTGTAAGGGCCTTATGGGGATCCGAATCTCCCCCAAACCATAAAGAGGTCTTCTGGTAAGCAATGTTTCTTTCTCTCTCTTAATCGTTTCTGTTTCTCTCGCTGACCCTATTTTTGGTCCTGTAGTTCATTTAGAGGATGACAAGGTTAAGGTTGGTCACCTCAAATTGCTGACCCTGATTGCAAAGTTACGCCCTGAAGTGAACCAGGAGATAGTTATACTAAGCGTTCGCACCTTCATTCCCATTAGGTGCTTTAAAACTGGGTCTTTCAGGCTTCGTATTGAAGACGAGTGTCTTGTCATATTCAAGACTAGCTACTTTGATGTTGCAGACAAGAGGTATCGATACTTAAAAAATTACATGGAGGGTTTTGAGGGCTTAAGCTCTGAGTTTGAGGGCGAAGCTCAAGTAAGGGGAGGTACAGCAGGGGGTTCTTGATGGTGAAGGTCTACAAGGAGAGGGTGCCTAGTTGGAGGGAAATGCTCAAGAAGGGAATGAGGATGTTGAAGTTCCCCTGACCCTGGGAGAGGATGTTGAGGATTTTGTACAGCAAAATTTGTGGCATAAGTCACCACTCGACCCGAATCTTCTCAAACATCAAATCTCTTTCCCTCGATATGTTGATTTTTTTTATGAATCAAAGCAATCCAATCTAAAAAAAAAACTAGTAGTTTCTTTTCTATTAGAACTTCGATCAGAATAGCCAATTCATACATATTCATTATTTATGGCAATCACACATTAAAATTACAAAAAGATAAATGAGCAAATAATCATTGTAAATATTTAGGATAATTTACTAGTGAGATCACTAAATTGTATTATTTATTTTAATTTGGTCACTAACCATATAGGATAATGTGAAAAAATTTGTTGACGTCCCGCTGACGTTATGGATGACTAGACAAGTATAATGACGTGCCATGACAGGTCAGCAAATCAATCAGAATGTTGGTCCAATGGTGGTTAGTGATCTTACATTGAAATAATTTTTAAAATTTGGTGACTAATTTGGAAAAAAACGATTAGTGATCAAATTGAAATAATAAGCAAAATTTAATGATCTTTAAAATAATTTATCCGAATTGAATCAAACACTATATTAATATAAATTTATATTATAAATATATTTGATTATATTAGATTTTACTATATCCAATTAAACATTTTCTTATGCAAAAAAATTATCCTTGTCATCATTATTAAATTGAACTACGCAAACATCGACACCGATATGTTATTTCATGTTGGATAAAAAATGAAAAAGAAGAAATAATTTGCCTTTTGTATTGTATTCCATATATAAAAGTGCAGTACATAAAACTTTAAATATTACAAGCTAAACAATAGAAAAAATTGAAAAATTATTTTATTAACCTATTAGTGTCCTAAATAAATCTCACCACTAACATATGAACAAACTACTAAATTATTATAAGTGTACTTTGATTGAGGATAAAAAAAAGAATAAATATAAAAGTAATTATTATGAATATTATTGTATGTTTAGATTGATAGAGAAAATGTTAAAGATGAAAAAATTACCTCATAAGAGGATAATTCATTAGCTTGGATTATTCTAAAGTAATGACTACTCGACTATAATAATTTTTCCATTTCTAAATTTTTCATACTCTAACTAAAAAAAAGATGAGCACATCATTCGTAAATAACAGTAACTAATTTTGAATCAGACATCAAACATGCCAATTATATAAAACAGGCTCTTAATTCTACCGATATGTAAAACTTAATTTGTCAACGGAAATTTGAGCCACACAATTAATGAAATAAGATTTGCATTGCATTATTTATATTTCAAAAATATTTAGCTTTTGTTTCCGCTCTCCTAGCTTCTTCTTTTTAGGTCAAATTGTAGATAAAAAATTATAAACGCATATATAATATGATTTTTTTTTATTTGCTCCCTCTATCTTTAGGTGCTCATTATATCATAATTTTTTTCCTCTATAAAATGTAGATGTTGAAATATAAAACAAAAACCAGTATCATCCTTTTTAATTGATTTTTTAAATTATAATTAAGTATTAAATCTTATCTTTATCAATCACTCCAAATTACATATGATACACGTGACTATAATTTCATTTTAAATTTTATCTTTCATCAATTAGTCCAAATTTTATATGATTTTATTTTTATTCTTACAGTAATATTTTCTTGTATAAAACATAAAACTAATAAGTTTCTAGTTCACTTTTATTCTATTCTTATTTTGACTTGTTGATATATAAAAAAAAAAGATAAAATCATAATTTCCTTTTACAATTGATTCTTTTTTTAATATGCAATAAAATGTGATGTGATTTAATTATGGTATCAAAAATTTTTTTATTATATAAAATATTATTAAACTTAGTAAAAGTATATAAAGTTTCGATTTGAAGCGAGCAACATAAACAAAATCATAAATAAAATTAAAAATCTAGCAATTTTTTTTTGTAATCATGAAATTTCTTTTTTTTTTTCCGTTATTAGTGGGTCTTTTCATAAATTTATATTGTAATATTCCGAAAAATTGCTGATAATAAAAAGATTTTAAAAGGATTTCATAATATTATATATACAAACATTATGCACATTTCTTTTGGGAGTTCATTTCTTAAAAATTCTAAAGTTAAACATGTTT
Organism: Codiaeum variegatum; assembly: GCA_948294925.1. NCBI lineage: Eukaryota > Viridiplantae > Streptophyta > Magnoliopsida > Malpighiales > Euphorbiaceae > Codiaeum > Codiaeum variegatum. The sequence continues at coordinate 4,027 of CAOJBK011539471.1, read as the reverse complement.
GATTTAGAACAATTTAAAAATTGATAATCTCCTAGGAAATTTACTAGGATGTGGGCCAATGAGGACAAAATCTATTAGAAGGACATGTGTTAGTTGTGAGGCCAGTTTACAAGTCTTTAGTGACATTTTTGGTCAATGGGAGTGACCGAAGTGTTATAGATAGTATCAGAGTGACACTGTGACCACAAGTTGTGCCTATGGATGGAAGAGCCCGTGACAATTGTCTAGCAAAAGACGATTATGAGGTTATATGAGATGTGCAACTTGTATAAGTGGGTGAGTGATCTTCTAGTAAGGTTTCTAGGATGTGGGCCAGTAATGAAAAAACCTATTAGAAGGACATGTGTTGGTTTGTAAGTCAGTTCACAAGCTTTTAGTGACACTTTTGGTTGAGAAGAATTGTTGGTGGGTGATATATATTTTGTACAATAATTCATATTTTTATTAAATTGATAAGTTTTTTCACAATTAAGAAAAATTTCAAAAAAAAAAAAAACAAAGTGGATTATATTCTTTTAAAAAAAAAACTATTTGTTTGTTATTGCAATTTTTCTTTTTTATTAGTATGGATTTATTTTGCAAACAATTTTTTTCATAAAAGTTTTAAACTAAAAGGACTTACAAAAACTTTATATAAAATTCTTAGATATTTTCCATAAATATATATATTTTTTATTTTCTCATTGATATGGAAAATTTTTCATAAATTTGATATTTAGTAAAAAGCAAATCATGTTTTTATAAATTAAAAATTTATTTTACAACTACAAAAAATTATGAAAAATTTAATAAAAAAAAATAAACTACTAAATTTTATCGAATTAATCGCTCTTGACACTTTTTTTTTTCATAATCTCAATATTTTGTATAAAATGAGCTATTTTTGTAGTAATGCTATTTCTATAGCAGAATTTGCTATAGGTATAGCAAATTTGTCTAATTAACAAAATTACCTATATGTTTGTGCATTCACCTCTTTATTTATTATATTAATATAATGATGATTTTATCAATTATATAAATTTTCTCTGACTATAACAAATTATGCTCTAAAAATAATGTCATCCTATTTTTGGAAAAGTTACTAATTTATGAAAAATATATAAAGATATTATAATTTTAAAAAATTAAAATTATTATTATATTACTTTTTTTTTTCAATTTTATTGGTTGAATGGACTGCCCAATAAAATTTAAGAATAGTCTAATGGTTTAAAAAATGGAATAAACTTAATAAAAGGCACAATTTAAACCCTGAAATTTTAAATTCAAATACCCTATTAGAGTCAAAATAATAAAAGCAATATTATTCATAAATTTTTAAATAGTGTATTTTAATTTAATTATAAAATAATCATCACCTTTCTATAATGTAAAAATAAGATGGGGTATGTCTATGGCGTTATGCTATTGTTTCCTTCGCCCGAGCCGATAATGATACTCGTGCGGATCAGATCGGTCCTTTTAGTCCTTAGTTCAAAAATAATAATTGGGTCTTTCATTTAAGTTTAGGTCGAATTTTGCTAATACATAAATGAAAATAAATGTTCTTTTTTTTTGTTCTTTTATAAATATGTTGAAATCGGAGCCAAACAATACTATTTTTTGATATTTTTCAATACAGTGATGCAAATGAAAACAAGAAAAAAGAACAAAGAGAGAATATAAAAATAGACCTAAAAATTGGATAACTGTCTCTGAACTCAGTGATGACGTTGCCGCTGGCCACTGTCTTCTGAGCTATATGTTGATCTTTTTTCCTCGGATGTAACCTGAGCCATCATCAGGAACTCCAAGACAAGTAGAAGGAGTTGGTATCTAGGCCGTGTCTATAAACTGTCATTGAGGGTGGAGATATAGGCTAGCACCGTCACTCCGATGAAACCGGAACAACCTTGGGTAGCTGGATTAGGGTTTTGCTAGGAGCAAAAGAGATAAGTTTGTTTGTCTGAGAAATGTGTTGATACCAAGTTCTTGAATTTTGATCCCTTTACATATGTTCCCAAAGGCGGTGGGATCCTGCTCTAGGGATCTCAGACTTGGGCCTGGGCTTTGAACCACTTATTTGGATTTCAAAGTGGTAACCTAGGGATGTCTGGAGGTAGGGTTGTAATGTGGAGCTTGGAGGCACATGAATTGGACTCCCATTGGTTAGGCTTAACCTATACTCTGCCCGAGATAGTAAGGGCTTTCTTGTCTCTGGGCTTGGATCGACTATCGGGGCTCGATCGTGGGCAAGCCAGAAGCCTCTCAGACCATGGGTCTGGGCCGACTTTTGGACATTCGACTTAGGGCAGAGAGATGGGCTCCAACTGCTAACCCTGGTATGATGGTTCTAAACTTGGCCTGGGCTTTTGACGTAGGGCTTTCTTATCCAACTTGAACCGGGCTTCATTTGTTAGGCTTATCTTTTAGGCCCTTACCTGATGTCATGGACCCTTGAACTAAGGGTTGGACTTTTAGGTAGGTGTCAACAATGCCCCTTGTATCCCTGGCCAAGATCATCATTTTCTTGACTTTGCTAGGGATGCACCTTCATTGGCTTACAACACTCGGGCATAGGTCGACTTCTCTAAGGCTGGTTTTAGAAATAGGAATTCTGAACTCTTTCATCTTCCGGTCTTTTCACCTTCTTCTCGTGATGGTTTAGCACCCATTTTTTGTCTCAGGAATTTGAAAGGTCACATCATTTATTTCTACCCTATATATACTTGCCTTAGCAAATTTCATTTCATCTTACTTTCAAAGAATATTAGCTTGCTTCAGGCATCTCCGACCCATATTTTCTCAGGTAATTTTAAAGCTTTTCTCAGTTAGTGATTATTTTTATCTTCTTTTATCGGCTTAGGGCTTATGTCTTTTCTTTTTTCAATTGTAGCCTCGACAATCACTTAACCAAAACTGATGAAGCTAAGCAAGCCTACTTCCACAGTCAATCCAATTGAGGCTCATGAGGATTTGTCCTCTTCCGAGGAGGTTAACAACCAGGTAGTAATCCATTACTGATCTAGTTACACGTTAATACCTAGTTATAGTAAACCACCAAGTTATATGCATGAGTTTCTTTTTTTCTGAGGCAAACCCTCTCCTTTTTCTTTCTTTTAATGTCATCTCCTCCTAGGACTGAATCCCTTATGATTCGCTCGTGGCCCCCAATAAGTAGTGACTTTCAAAGTCAGAGAGTCCATATAGCCAAGTATTATAAGGACACTTGGAGGTCCTCAGATATAGATAGGATATTAGAACTTTGTGTACAACCTTTACTGATTGACCAGCCTCTTCTTCTCTCTTCCCTTCTTTTTTGGTCAACCTGAAGCAACATTTTTTTGCTTTGACTTCATGTTTATGTCAATAATTCTTCTTGACTTACCTTTTTTCTTGATATCCTGATCTCTGGGGAGCCTGTAGATCCTCTCATCCCCTTCACTTCTGAGACTAAGATCTCATTTGATAAAAAACACACTTCATACAAACACTTTTATAGCCTCGGTTAAGGTGACCAAAGAACACCTTAAGCTTGCTAAGACTTTAGCTTCAGGGGTCAGGTATGACCTTGGGTCTTATATCCTTGGTCATATCTATAGAAGCATCCATTCTTTCTTATCTAAGCCCAATCCATATTCTTTTAGCTCTCTCTATGGCCCTACGTGGATGGTTCAACTTTGGCTAATGGCCTACTTTCCCTAATTCCTTAACCTTCCCAATTCATTTAACCTTTATCCTTGTTATGGCCATTGGATTTTCTATGATATTCCCAAACCACTCTATTATCGAGATATAATCCAATTTTTTAATCTACTCGAGAATTTCCTCTAGCCTCCTCCTGCCCATTCCGACCTTCGGCTTATGCTCCTATCTGGGAATAGTTTACCTACATTAATAGCCCTTATGAAGCAGGTCATCCCTATGTTGAGGAGTGGCAAAATTCCTAGGAAAGTGTCTTAACTTCCAAGAACCTCCTATTAGTACCTCTGTTGAAGCCGGGGGGGGGGGGGGCAGGGATTTTACTGAAGTCTAGGAGAGGCTG